>JAQIWH010002025.1:0-27062 GCA_034695005.1 Cryptops parisi
ACAGTATATGTGATTTTTTTTAAATTGGACTTAACGCGCTTTTCGACATATGCGATAGATATATACCGATTCTCGTTTTATGCGTTTTTTAGTACATTTGATTATACAATATATGCTCATAAACGACTGTACATGACAGTATACGTTTTAATCCCAGCTTGCTCACTCACAACTCACTCACAAGTGAAGCTAATATGAAGAGTTTAATATAACTAAAGATGAGCTGCGTTAAAGTTTCCATATTTTTCGTTGGAAATCTGAACATTATGATAAACGTGAATACATCATATATAAATGCATTATAATACAGTTAGATGTCACTAATTGAAATTATTTTGTTGTTTTTTAATTTTAAAAAAATATATATTATTATTACTTCAACTTCAGGAAGTGAGACAAATGTTAAGTGTGGGTTGTCGTCTCTCTTCCACTTTTGTGTCTTGTCTCATGTTTTTGTTTTTTTAATTTGTTCGTGAACAAACCCTTAACAAAGAGGGCGAAACGCCAGAAGTGTGGTGTTGTTAGAGTTTTAAAGATTTTTTGAGTCTTTCAAATCGGTTTTCACCAATCTTTTTTACTATGTTTATCTATATAACTAAAGTTTTTGAGTGACGGATGTGACGTCAATATCGATGTTAAATTCGATATAATCGAGTATTTTGGTCATTTTGTTCCCCCTTACATTTACATTGGTATGCATCCTAAATTTGATCATGAATGAAATTGGACTACCAGTTCTGGACGAGAAAGAGTTGAAAACTAAACTTTTACACAAAAATATAATAATGTTTGAATTGCAATTAAGAATGCTTTCACTTTTTCTCTATAACATTTTTCACACTTTTTAACCCTTTCTCTGATTTGGTTAGGCCTTCTGTCACACGCAAGTTTGGCATGTTTGTTAGGCCTCCTGTCGAGCAATTTGTGAACCACCGTGACGTCAGATTCTTGTCCAACCAATGAACATTGGTTTGGCAAGAAGCTGATACAGCTGTGCGCAAATTGCACGACTTGGCGTGCTCTTTATACACAAAAAGCTTGGAGATTTCATAGAATGCCTGTTAATACATTGCTACATTTTATTGTCTTTAGGTGTGAATTAAATTCAATCGACGTGTCAATGAGATGTTATTTAATGATTTCATTTTATTGGTAACGTTTCATTTTTGTTTGGTATGTAAATACATAGTATGTATAATAGCTGAATATTAACATGTAATGAAATATTGAAATATTACCCCTATTTTGGCAATGGTGAAATCTTCAAAGGTTCCATTTTTTATAGACTATACTGAGTTTAAATCATGCGGTGAATTACTCTTAAGGATTATGTGTATTAAAAATAAGCATCTGGTTATAAACTCTGCAGATAATTTATTATGTGCTAATTTATTGAATGAGGATTTATTATCTCCAAGTAATTATTAAATGCTATTTCAAGAAATTCTTTTATCAGTCGCATAAACAGGGATTTGGACTCATGGACTGCGTTGGGTCTTCTAAAGTGCTTCACAGTGTTGTGAACTGTACAGTATGTGACTCTACTCTGTACTATTAACTGTGCTTATTATACCATCGACGCTAATCTCAACGTAGGGGAACATTTCACAGTTGTAGGTAAGTAAGAAACATGTTTCTAAGTTCACATCGAATCAAGATAATCGTTTATAATTTTCTAAAGTATTTTGAAAATAAAACCAGAAAACTGCATTTGTCGTTGGTTTCATAAAAGTTATGTCAGTATTATTCATAAACTTAAGAACTTGTTTAATAAAATATTTTAAGTAAACTATTTTAATAACTCTATGTCAAATACAGTATTGCTATGGATTTAGAAGAGACACTTAAATAGATATGTTTCATTGAGTGGGAATAAGTTATGATGCAAATAACTAGTCATTGCAATTTATCTACTTACAAAAGCACTTTAAAAGCACTTAAATCATTTAACTAATTTACAATAAAATAAATATATACTTACATATACTTATGGGTATATATGGATATAGATATTAGCTGCCCATCTTGTTTTTTCTCACTTTTTTTTAACCCAACCTAACTGGAAGGTATACTCATAACAACATGGTTTCTAGCCTAAACTGGGATTCTTACTTCTATTTAGGTTAGGTAAAGATGGTTATCAACACGTGACATTTCACCATCAGTTGTTAATCACCTGTTTGTTTATTCCTGTTTTGTTTTTCTCTTCTAATTTGCTCAAATATCAGTGATGCCAGGCTCATTAGATCGGCCAAATAAAGGAACTCGAGTGAAAGAGATAAAGCACTCGTTGCTTAATCTTCTTGGCTCAGGACTTGTTGTTCGAAATGCTTGAATAGCTCGTGAAAAAACATGAGCCATTTTTGTCATTCTAGTACACTTAACATCCACCATAAACACCAAAATCATTTTCTTTAACGATCTTCTATGTCTAATCTGATTGTTATTATTTAATCCACAAATTGATAGCGTTGATAAATAGATGTTCAACCAACTATCAACTAGTTGACAGTTGGTTCTGTTTATGTTTAACTGGTTTTTTAATGAAATCATTTTTTGATATAATTACAAATTACATTATTATATTCTTTATATTAGCTTCACTTTTGAATGAGTTTCTATATATAAAATTAAAAATTACTTGATGGATTTTGATGAGTGAGTTGTTCACGGATCAGTCTTATTCTCATGAGTGACACTAGCTATACGGCGTTAATGAAAACCCAATATGGCGGACGCTATATGCCAGTTTATAAAGATTCTGCGTACAAAAACAAGACGACTCGGTGAATTTTGAGGAATGAGGTGTTTACTTGTATGTATTTGTGTTAGTGTATCGAGTGTCACTGCCTATATGCTGTTAATTTAAATACCAATATGACGAAAGTTATATGCCAGTAAAGAGTACGCTATAAAGAGTATGCTTAAAAGCGTTTTAAATGTAAGTCCAATTTTTAAAAAATTACATACTGTATATAAATAAATAAATAAAAACTGGCAGAAATAAAAAATGACATTACTCAAAACTCGCATAAATCAAATATCGAATTACTAAACGATCGCATAAATCGAAATTTCCATAAATCAAAATTTGCAGAAATCAAAAATATTACCGGAACTCAAAACACGCATAAGTTGAATATCAGATTACTCAAAGATTGCATAAATTTTAATTTGTGAAACGTTCATAAATCGAAGATTGATCCTTTGCATTATGCATGTATATGCAGTATAGTATTATAATGAAATAATATGTCATATGACAGTATATACAGAGTACAGTATGCTTAAAAGCAATTTTTGTTTTGCCTACTTGTTTTTTAATTTAAAGTTGTTCAGAAATAATTCATGGAAAGTGAAATACTCACTGATTGTAGGTCCTTTTCAGGTATTTCTAGTGGCAGACTTCTTCCAAATCTAAAAACAAAACAAAAAAGTATAAAGTAAAATCAGAATTTTAAAAAAAAAATAATATTCAACTGTTTTTTTTATACAATGCTCTTTTTCAGAGTGTAATTGTTTATTAAAAAATATGATTTATTAAAAGTTGTTTTTTAAAGCCTCAGTAGCTGGATTATTCAGTTCAATCAATGCAGGAAATGTATTATATAATTTTTCGTGAAAATTGCCGTTTACTTCTCGTATTATTAGAAGATCGTTGTTATTTTTTAAAAATAAAAACGCATGTTTTAATTATCAAAAGTGGTCAGAGGTCACTTTGTGAATATTAAATTTCTCTCGTGTTTTGTGTCAAAGAACATTCAGCTTAATTTGAAGAAATTCATTACCGCTTCCAAGTTCATGAACAGGAACTATTCCTCATTAAGCCGTGTTTACTTAGGCGCTAATCTTTTAACGAGTGAATTTATTTTCTGTTGCCAGTAGAGTTTTAAATGTTTATCAACTTGGTTTAACTACTTAAAGTTGCTGAGCCGAAGTTGTTGGTGTTGATACATCACTACTACGACTCGACTGTAAGTTGAAACAAAGCTTTGACCTTACGTCAAAGTTTTGTTTGGGCAGGTGTCACATTCTCAAGTTTGGAGGGCCCTTCGAACTGGAAAATCGATGACTTTTTTGTTGACTATTTTTTTTTAAAGTTTGTTTGTTTTTGTGAGAGTCTGTATTTGGTGTCTGGTTATTATTTTCTAACTATAGAATTGTGAGTATTTGTGGGTGAGTAAGAATTATTTTTTGTCCTCACAATAAATTGGTAGATATCCAATTTCGCAACCTTACCGAGCTGAAGAATTTCAAAAAATTGAATCCTCGGTAGAATTGAGAAATGGAAACCATGTTAAGTTTTGTGTAAGAACAAAAACCTGCACTCCCATTACATTGGTTTCTAGCAAAAAATATTTTTGCTATTTATACTTCTACGTAATTAGGATGTATAGTAATAGTTGGTGTACTTTTGGTACTCGTATTTCATGTTGTAAATGAAATATTCAATACAGCTATTTGGAGTTTTCCTGGTGGAATCAAATATAGGCAGTCCTCTATTTGCGAGGGTTAATAGTCGCATATATAGAAATTCTCATAAAATGGAAAAACTGAATCATTTGCGCCACATGTGGAGTATAGGCCTACATTCTGGTAGAAAAGCAACAGTTGCTGGAGCGTTATAAACTTCTTTGCCATTGCACAGTTTCACATATTGTGAACTTTTATGGCATATAACGGGCATATGGGGTTGGTGTCGTCATAGTAAGTGTCGCCTCAATATATGCGAGTGAAGATTGAAATCACAATTTGCCCAAGTCGAGGATTACTTGTATACTAATGGTTCATGTACTTCGGCACTGGTATTTCATGTCGCATGATGAATATGACAATACCAAATGAGAAATAATTTTGAATATATAAATAGTGAGGCCGCCTGACACGCAATTTTTGGTGGGGCAAGTGGAGAAATTTGTGGACAACTGTGACGTCAGCTTTTTGCCCAATCAATAAAAATTAGTCGGCAAGAAGCTGACGTCACAGTTGTCCACCAATTTTGTCATTTGCCACACCAAAAATTGGCTTTTAGATAATACTATTGGAAAAAGAGTTATTTTATTTAATCTAACAATCCAATGTCTCTGGGATATACTCTAGGTTCTGCTGAGAAGTTGCGAAACTAACATTTTTGCTTTATATGTTAACATAAATACGTGTATGTATTGGTATTAGAATTAACGTTCAAAAACATTTTAGTACGGTAATGAGTTGTCATTTTTTTTTGTATGAATTATTTTTAAAATAACTTAACTTGAACATGTTTTATGTTGAACATATGTATTGGTAGTTTGTATAAATCAGTCATTTGCAACTTAAATAGCGAGCGATAACTTAGGTCATCGCTATATTTATATTAAGGTTTACCAAAATAATTTGATAGTTAAGCTGAGACATCATTGTAGTCACTATTTTGTATATATATCTCACATATGTTTTCCAAAAGACTATGAAATATCAGCTTCTTAAACTTCTTAAGCGGTGTTAGTTTTATCGGATGTATATTTATGAAGTAGACTAAATAACTTGCATCAGCAATATTTAATGTGAACAAGAGTTAAAAAATATTAAAATTATGCTTATTACCAACAAGGTAAAGACTTGACAATATAACACAATACCGGTATTGAAACAGTACTGTCTAACTACATTTTAAACTTTTAATCATTCAACTAAATTTTATGGTTTCTGTTACTAAGATGACTTTACCAATCGTCATTAATCTTGCTGAAAAAACAGTTTTAAGTTTGGATTACCCTGAGATTATCTTTTGGGAATTTACTGTCGTCGGTATTACGAAACCAAACGTGCTAAAAAAACAACCACCGTTGAAATTTCATGCCAAAGCTTACCTGCTGCTCACCAGTCACTTTTGACTTTTGGCCTTTCTAATTAAGTGTCTTAATTAGGGATTTAATCGCACCATCATCCAATTCAATACGTGAAAAGTGACATCAAAGAAAGATGTTTAAGGTTTACTAAATTGAGATGTTGCTACGAGACACCAACACGGTTAATTTCACCGTACCACGTATTGAATTTTGTCATCTTTTTCATCCGTTGAGCCACAAAACAAAAGACACAATTCGACTTGAAAAGCCAAACAAGTTTTTTAGTTTTATACACATTAATGTTGACTTGGTAGCTTGTTTTTAATATAAACCTATCGGACAAGATGTAAAGTATTTGTCGATGAAAGGTGTTTGTTTTTTCTCTAAAAAACAAATTCTTTCTTAAATGCCACGTTAATAGCTATGCAACATTCACTGATGGGAGTGATTGATGGTGAATAAATGGTTGTTTTTCTTCAGAAATGATCCAAGAAAAACAAAACATAACCAAACTTTTTAATAGATTGACATGAATTGAGGAGAGAAATTAATAGTACCAAACAAACTGTGTTGATGGCAATGAATTCTGGGTAAAGTACATACTACAAGTAATATGCCATGAAAAAGCAAGCAATGTTTATCAAACCAAAACTGACTTAACGATGTTTGTGAATTGAAGTTTTTTAATGAGGTAAACAAAGTGTTGGCGTAAAATTCGAGCCGTAATGTGTAGGTAAATCCATTTATGATGTGAAGTTGTTGCGAATTTAGAGATCCACTATATTTTATGGTTGATCTCTACCCCGAACTTTTATTATGTAGACAAAGACAAGTCAATGTAAGCTGCGTATATCACACTAATATACAGGGTGTGTTTTGTTTTTTTAAAAGGTCTCGTCAAACTTTAACTACAAATGCTACGCATCAAACCAAAGCAAACAACTCATATAAACATGGGTGTGGAAATAATTTCTTTGTGAGATAACACAATTGTCTCATAAACGATATGTATGCAAATGAGTATGCATTTTCGTATTTATGCTTATATGGACTTTTTGCCTTGTTTTGATGCGTAGCATCTGTGGTTAAAATTTGACTAGACTTTTTAGGAGCACCTTGGATGAATGATGCATTGGCTCTTCAAGGAACTCTGAAGAGCCTTGTGTAAAAGGGTGTTAAGTAGAATTTTTTTGTCAAAAATGGCTTAGAAGCATTTTCGAATGTGTCAGGTGCAATTCTACTTTCCTAACGCATACTTTTGAGCAAAACAACAATATGTGCAAAGATATTAGTGCAAGAAGTGTGAAATGGCCCATAGACTGCTAGGCAAGTTGATATTTTTAAACTGTGTTTTTCTCGAAATTGTACAAATCTCACCTTAACACCTTTTTACAACAGGCCCTTTGGTTACAGCTGAATTAGCATGCAGTAAGTTTGGTACTATTGGTGATTGGACAACTTTAAATTTACTTTACACTAACTTTTGTCAAGGTAGACTGCTTTCAATTTATACCTTATTTTTTTTTTATAAAATTCATAAATCTTACACTCAACGTTTGGTGTAATTCATTATCATTAACAGCTACTGAAAAGTAAATACAACTTTGTAACAATATGTCACATATAAACAACAGAACCAAAATGTAATCTTAATATAACAATGTTAGTGAAATATCGAATTTCTTAAAATTGAAGTCCATTTTCTTATAATACACATTTAGTTCTTTGAGTTGGTTATATTTACTTTTGAGAATGTTTGACTTACTCTTCATCTTCACAAATGAATTGAAATGTATTGATTTTTTTTTTCGGTATCCAGGATAGTCCATTTACAAGCAAGCACGTGTTTGTTTTTAGCGTTCATATACAATGTTTTTCAATAAGAGATTCTAAAGATAGCTTACTTAGAGGCAAAAAATGAGACAATTTTTGTAATTACTAAAACCGACAATCAACTCGCTGATTGTAGACTACCTTACAAAAAACAAAATAATATTTTTTGAAAAATATATTAGACGCTGAAGAGCTTGACGTTTTATTTCTATAACGTATCATTAGTATGGTGCCACATGCTGACATTTTCTTCTTTTAATAAAATTTGCGAAATGGAGACACACACACGTGGATTAATATTACTGAATAAGTTGTTTTTCCACTATACAAGTTAATGAACTTAAATAATTTATATTTTTTTTAAATGGAGTACAGTAGTAGTAGTAGACTTTCATGTAAACAACTCACCTGGGCCTCGCAAGCCTTGAGTAGAGCCTATCCAGGTGAAGCAAATGTAACATTTTGAGCGAGTTGCTGTGCTTCTCGTCCAATGGAGGTTCTCTGCGGGTCTGTCTTTGCCTATATCACATATGATACAGGCAACATGCTTGAATCAGGTTGTGAACCTCAAGCAGTGTACAATGTCAGCCAAATAAATGTAACCACAAACTCCAAATATTTAATAAAAATTAATCGAAATGTGTGAGAAGTACTAGCAACAATGGAACTAAATCTCTTCACTAATTATATATAAGATTATTCTAATTTGTAGTGATAATTTTGTAAGAATATTTAAAATTCACATTTATTTCTAATATAGTAAATGTGCATCTAGTATTAGTAATGCCAAAACCACTTGTGTTGTCACAAATTGTTTGTTACAGTTAAACTTATGAAATAATTGAAGGACTTGGTGTAAAAAGGTGTTAAGTAACATTTTTACAATTTTGAGGAAAACACGTTTAAAGATCTGAACTTGTCTTGCTGTCTATGGGCTACTTCACACGTCTCATATTAATATCTTTGCACATATTGTTGTTTTACTCAAAATTATGTATCGGAAGGTAGAATTAACACATTCGAAAAATGCGTCTAGGTCATTTTTGACAAAAATGTTTTTTAACACCCTTTTTCACCAGGCTCTTCAATTGACATTTACAGATCATAAAGGTGTAATTAATATTAAAAAAAATTGCCCATGAGAATTTTTAATATTTGTAAAAAAATTTTTTAATTACATTTTTCCTAGCATAGTAAATGTGCATGCAAAAATGTTAACCCATAACACTAGTTATAGTATTGGTAATGTAGTGTACTTGTAATATTGTTGTTATTAAAAGTAATTGCGGAAACTTTTTTATAGTAATTGGTAATATAGTGTTAAAGTATTGGTAATGCAAAACCATCTGCTTTAAATAATTAAAATAATAATTAAATTTAATTTTTGACATTAATAGATCATAATAAGGGAGTAATAAGTGTAATTAGTAACATTTTTTTCTTGATTAATGTAACTTGATTGCAAAATGATCTTGGAAAAAAACAATGCCAAGCAGGTTATTGAATAAAAATCAAATCGCAAGTTTAACATGCAAGACAGATCAAAATTCTTTAACCAAAATAATATGATTGTGCAGTGGAATTCGGTTATTATAATTACGGATAATGTTATCATAATCAGTTACAACACACTAATGTATATTTATCAATTGTTTAATGTTATCACCCTGTCATTGTAGACAAATAGTCCCAAAGTGATCATAATAACCGGATTCCACTGTATTAAAATAGTTTTGCAATTTTTAAGCGGGAAAAATTGAATATTAAAACCATGAAATTGTTTAAAACTGAATTCAGTTTCTAGTTATGCAGAGTTTCTAGTCCAATTTTAACCATTTGTTACGCATTAAACCAAAGCAAACAACTCCTATCAACATGGGTCCGGAAATACTTCTCTTGTGAGATAACACAGGATGAAGTCACGTAATTGCATAGGGCGATTGTTGTATTGTAGATTGTTGTATTGTAGATATTGCTAACCAGAGTGTCGTTTCGCAGCTTTTTGGTGCTCATGTCAGCTTGTTTGGTTGCCAACATCACCAATCCAACAACGACGGCACATGCTGACCAAGAAGCCGAGTTTGAATGACGTTTTCCGGGCAACATTAAGGTGCCCATCCGAGCTATCAGGTATTCACTTTCGGACTGTTTATATGAACTTTTTGCTTTGTTTTGATGCGTAACATTTTGTGATTAAAATTTGATTAGATCTTTTAAGAACACCCTGTATAGTACTCGGGAAAATTAGAAGTTATATTGAAATAAAATATTGAGCTAACACAATAGTGAAGATATCTGTTTTCATTTTAGTATGAAGTTATTAGACTACATATGTTATTAAATTCTATAACTACATTAAAATAGCATAAAATTAAACGAGCCTAAACGTTTGCTATAAATTATTTTAGAATACATTTTATTGTATTCAAATCATTCTATTATTGTATAGCTTACCTTAAAAAAAAACAATATACTAATATTTCAGAATTAAACATTTTTATTGATGTGACAACCAAGTAATTGCATAATTTTCATTCTCACACACTTCATTTAATTTTCTTTGAAAATTGCTTTAAAGTTGGTTCCATTTATTTTTATTTTTTTTTTGGTTTTCTTACAGAAAGCTAATGATAAAAAAAACATAAAATTATGGGTAGGGGATATAACAAAACAAAACGTGCTATAATGTTTTTCTCACTTAACATGGGGAAAATACCTAGATGTTAAAAGAAATCATCATGAACGTTCTAGGAGTACACACATAATGAGACTACGCTGATGTATACTGCCTTCGTAATCGAAGGTGTTTAAAAGATAACACGGTTATGGTTGAGATACCATAAATGTCAGCAGATGACATCGAAAAACAACCAACCAAACGAACATCATCCAAAACTGGTTGTTGGTCAAAAGGGGGTTTGTTGTAGACGAAAACTAGCCTTAGTTAATGGCACAAATCATGAATGTTGCATCACGAGTTGTATACAATATCAAAAATTCATAACGTTAGAAAGAACAAATTATTCTTTCCAGTTAAAGTTGATGGTATTATAATAGGAGTGACGATTTCTATATGTATGTAATGATGCCATTAAATAAATAAATTTTAGGATATTAAAATTTGAGAATATCCAATGGTCGAAAATCGCTTTGCCTAATTTTTGGCGAGTTTTCTCGTCTAAAAAAGTAATTGGATCGTGTTAAACCACGGTGAACTAACTTTTTGCAGTTTTTGAGATAATGCATGAAATGATAACACTAAGCCATGATTTAAGCATAGACTAAGAATTATATCGATGGATCCATGAGTTACATGGTAGCCTATGCTATAAACCAATTCATTGTTTCTTCAAATTGAAGTGGTTTTTGCTTAGTTTGGTATAGTTTAAGACGATCCAATCGTATATCAAAGTAATTTTGAAAACGCTAGTATAGAGTGCGCCCTCCAAGAAATTCCCAACACTTATTGTTTTATTGAATGACAATGGTGGACAACTTGTATAATATTGGCAATATTGTACAATAATTTTTATGGCGTAACAAAACTTTCTTTGACGTTCATTTCTTTGACGTGAGTTTACTAGTTTCGTTTATTTTTTTGTAAATTTAATTGAAAGTGTAAAGTATGTGTGTAACACATTTATGGACGTGCACTTTGTTTAAATTGTTGTCAAATCACAATTTGTTAATACGTGAATAAAATCAGAAAAATGAGTCTTTAGCGCATAAAAATGAGTAAATTTGTGAAAAATAAAAAATTTCTAATTATGAAAAGTTTAACTATGACGTCAAAATTTTCTGCTGTTGTTTTAACCCCCCTTAGACAAAAAAAAAACCCTTCAGTTTAAGTTGAAAGTAGGACCAAAATAAAACCTCAGTTATATTAAAACATGACAAAAAAGTCATTTTTAAAAATAATGTATTTTTGAAAAACACGTTAAATATTATTTACAAAATAAAATAAAAATTTAGTATTTAATATTAAAATATCGCATCTGGGATTTTGTTTTGCCCTTTGCACTTTAACTGAAGATTTTATGTCCGTAGGCGTAGGGGTTTTGATCGAGAGGGTTTTATGGGGGTTTTGTCCAAGTTTATTTTTTGTTCAGACACCGGCTAGGACTACTTGTATCATTCGACATGTTACTTATTGGTTTTTGTGTTGTTTTTAATTAACCTAGTGATGACTATGAGTATAAATCCCAGTTTAGCTCAGTTAAAAACAATACAAAAGCAATTAGCAACATGTCGAGTGATACAAATAGTGTTAGCCACTAATTGCCTCTAGGTCGATTTGTTTTGTTTTTTCAACTAATTAAAAATAATTCGTAATAAACATCTTCTCTTTGTGGTCATTTTTATTTGTAATCATCATCATAATTAAAGGTATAAAAATTAATTGAATAAAAAAACAGAAGCTGCAAAGTGTGAAAGAAATTTGTTGAAATGATTCAGACTTTTCTAAACCTATATTGAGTTGAATGAAAAAGATGAAGAAAAAAAGGTTGTTAAAAATTGTAAGAAAAGTGACATATAGATGGCAAATTTCCTGGTTTTTCAGGGTAGAATGCCTTGTAGGTGGAATCATTTCCGTTTATCGGTTTGTGAATGGTATTTTGTATCGAGTTGTGTTTCCTCAACTGAAACTTATTTTCTTAATTTGGTTTTAGGTCACAGGAAATGATCTCTTCGAAATTGAATATTTTTGTTACCCTTGGCTAAGGAAATAAAAATGATTGAAGTTTTAGGAAGTAGACTGTTTACGTCCAATAGGTAAACTAAAAAACAAACTGTAAAATGCGAATAGAAAATCATTTTTTTGTGAAAAATGTAAAAGAAGCCGAAGTTAACTTTTAACTGAACTGGATACTCTAAAACGTGGTTCGCTATTTAGTATACCCTTCATTTTTGACTCGTGGTCTATGAATCTTAGGCAATATGTACGTTACCCTCAATATATAGCTAATTTCTTATAGCTAAATATGCTAATTTCATACATTGCCTAAGTTTAGACACAATATGGAACTAGCATTGAATTTAGGCTTGGAATTTTGTAGAATACTTCTACAGTTACTAGGCGACAGTACACTTATACGTTTTATATGAGCTTGACTTGTGCGTGACTCTGTGAGTGAAATGTTAATTGAACGTACACTGCCATCTACAGACGTTTATGATTTTATAACGATATAACCCACTATATAATCCAATAAACCAAAAATCGCATAAAAGTGAGAACCGTATAAATCAAAAACTGCATAAGTCCAATGTAAAAAAAAACAATCGCATATATCGAATCAAAATTGCAGAAATCGAACATGGAATTTCTCAAACTCGCATAAAATATGAAGCGAAATTATATATAAAGCGTATTCTTAAAAAGCAGTTGAATGTGGTGGTAACATAACATCTCAGTATAAATACTGTACTATATTATACAGTAGGCTATGTTACTGGCAAACTATGAAATTAGTATTGAAATAGTTGCGTTAGGCAAGATTGCACGTTAAGTTTAAAGTTAGGCTTAAACGGTTTTAGAGAAAGTGTTATAAACTATCCTAAACAAACTTTACTTATTATATACAAAATGTTATTTCATAGCTAAACATTCTATAAATGGCTCGATTTTATACTTTGCCTGTGACATAGCCAGCCTCTATTGTATACTGTATAGGCTATAGTAAATAAGTTGTTTCTTCTAAACTAAACTGCAAAAAAACAAACTAAAATGCAATGTTTTGAACGAAGATCGATATGTTTTTTTGAAATGAGAAAAACCTCTTTGTTTTAAATGGATCTTTTCTCTCAAACTATCACGAGACCTAGATCGTAATTCAGCAATAAAATACAGCTAAAGAAAATAAATTGCTTTAGAAGCCGTCTTCGCGTACAACAAAAGCCAGGGATTAAAAACAAGTTGAAGTATAACACATGTAACTGGACAATAAATGAAACACACACCACACAATGTAATTGGGGCTGAACTTGGACTTTCTCGACATTAATTTTTTATCAATATTTTATAGTAAAAATGTTCTATTAATATTAAACTCTATATAAAGTATTTTTATACCCTCCCCCTCTCAAAAAAAAAACAACCTGTAATTATAATGGCATTCAATCAGAGCTCTAAAAGTTTTACCGTGACATAGAAATCGCATTTCTACACAACTCTAAGTCAAGTAAAATAGCATGTAAAAATTTTAGTAGTGATGTCGGAAATATTTTTTGATTTAAATCATGCATTACATAGCAATGATGGAAATCTTTGCTATCAGAATCGAACCGATTGGCAGCGACGTTTTGTATATTAAACTTACTGGAGATGCCACGTTGCTTTCAATCGCAGCAAATGGAATTCCAATTTGAAAACATGAGAGAAAATTCGAAGTATTTTTATTTCATTGATTTTATTATATATAGGGATTCCCTGGTCTTGTATAAAAATATATCTACAATTGTGAATCGTATGTTTGCCAATTAAATGTATAAAAAAAACAAACCAGTATACTTGAAATTAATTTTGAGCTAACTTTAAAATTGGATTGAAATACTGGGTGTTTCTAACAGGTCTGGTCAAATTTCAAAAACAGATGCTACGCAGCAAACAACCCATATAAACATGGGTCCTGATTTCTCGTTGATTCCAACATCGCTGATTCCAAAGACTCAAAACTTATTCTTACTGAACAGCAATGTCAAAAACCACGTTTATATGCAAAGTCTATGATCAGATGAACAAAAAAAAAACAGTTTCCTGAAAAATTGTATTTCGTGGACTTAGGACGTTTTGGAAAAAAGCTCGTCAATTGTTATACGTATGCAAATGAGTATGCATTGTCGGACCCATGTTTATATACACTTTTTTGCTTTGTTTTGACGCATAACATTAGTGGTGAACATTTCACAGAACGTGCATTTTGTAATTTAGTAAAAAAATAACTGTTTTCAGACAACTTTGTCTGTTTTTTTGTTTTTTTTGCTGTAAGTTAATATTGGACGAAAATTCACTTATCAGATTCAATAACGATTGCTACCAAATTTAATTTTGAACTTTTGTGCAACACATTACTGATTCTTTTCGCATTTTCTAATTACATCACACTTGGCAAGATTTTTGTAGAGATTCCCCATCATTCATTTATATTCTCCTCACCCAACTAAAATTTCTCTCAAATGAAACTACACTATTGATAGGTGTGGAAAAAAAAGTAAGTTATTTCACAAAAGCTTCTATTGGATTGAAAGGTGTAATCGAAGAATTACCACCTTGTACATTCACATTGCGGATGCAGCAGACGTTGCGCACGTTTGTCAGGATTCTGGATCACAAAGCTGAAAATGAAGTTTTCTTCTTTCAAGTCTATAGCTTAGTGACACTGTCCTATTATTCTGAGGCTCTCAAAATATATTAAATTTTGCAGTGGCGATTCTTTCGGAAACTAATATTTTGTGGACATCTAATATAGCTTTCCGTTAAAATTGAAGGGCTAAAAAAGGTTTGGTAAATAGCATTTATTTTTATCAAAAATGACCTGAAAGCATATTCGAATGTGTCATATGCAATTCTACCTTCCTACACATAATTTTGAGTAAAACGACAATATGTGCAAAACATATTAGTGCAAGAAGTTGAAGTATCCCATAAACAGCAAGACAACTTCAATTACTTAAACGCGATTTTCTCAAAATTGTAAAAATGTTACTTAACATCGTTTCACACCACGCCCTTCAATTAAATAAACTTATAACAGCTAAACGTACAAGACATTATTCCGGTATTTTTCTGTTAACTGTAAAACCGGTTGTGGATAGTGCTGGCATGTGTGATTGATAGTCGTATGTTCCCAAAACCCACTAGGTTCGGTAAGAGTAAAAACCGAAGGCATGGGCAAACCCTCAAGTTGAAACCAACCAACCATAATTTGCCGAACCTAGTGGACTGTGAAAACTCACAACGATCACACATGCCAGTAGTAACAGCCACCATTTGTGCCTAAACTCAAGCGACTTTACAGTTAACAGAAAAGTATCCGTAAAAAGATTATTGTAATCAACTTGCATGTAAGCCCATTTTCCCCAAATGACATGATTTTTACAAACGTTAAATAAAAACTGGGAAAAATGAGGAAAATTTAAACACAAAAGTTTCCTGTTTAAAATCCCCGTACAACTGGGGGTAGATCAACACAACGTTTGGGACCAATCTTCGAAACGTTCTTTTTTGTGCAATTTATCCATTTTTATTTATTTATTTTGTTGGTATTGCTTCTTTCTGAATACAACATTTTACAAGTTGATAATAGAAATTCTTTTTGAGATTTTGAAAAGCCCCTATTTAATTTAAATTTTAAAGCAGAATTTCTCGTGACTGTTTTATTCATGTGAAGGTTTTTTCTTCAGCCATGTCATATACACTTTAGCTCTAAGTGTGATCTAAAAATTTAATATCACTTTAGCCTATAGGCTAATTTCTCCTGAGAATAATGTAATAACTTTCTCATGGGTCAATAGCATAATGAGAAGTGAAAATTAAATTTCAAGTGGCAATGGTAAAATAAAGGATTTGCTAGTCACTTTCAGCTGAAATTGACATTGTAGTTGCTTTATATACAGGGTGGCACAAAAGTCCCTTTATGATTTTAAATTGAAAGAAAACTAAGAGAATCAATTCAATCAACACGTTTGAAATAATAAAGTGCACTTCTTGGTATTTTGTGCATTTCAGTGCATTTCAACAGTAAGTTTTTTCCGGAGTCGGTCGGAGTCAGTTAATCTGCATCAGAAAAGCCGGATGATATTCAAAAAATTGATTTCCCCACTTTTCTTTTAATTTGAACAATCATTTTTTTACTTTTTCACTGAACTCCGGTACTTGTAAAATCATCTTACAACTTTTTTAGGGTATTTTTTTTCGCGTAGAAATCGCAGGCAATTTATGGGAGCCATAGCATAGACTACTTCATAGGAAAAATATTAAATTTAGTTTTCGTGTAATTTCGTGTAATGCGATTCATGATAAATTGTTCTTTTAAAACTGGTGAGTTTTTTTTTTGACCTACCCTGTAGAACTGCTGTAATGGGAGAAAAATATGTATACTTTTTTTTATGTAACTCGATTTAATATTCTTGTATTTTAAAAAGTTTACAAAATTGCCAGATTAAAACGCAAAACTATTTGACCCGTGACTCATTCTTACACGGTCTTTGACGACGCCTAGCGTTTAACGCACTGTTTCAATAAATTAGTATTATTACAGTTATTGTATATAATAATCACTCTTTAGGAGCCCTCAGAGTCCTGGGCCCAGCCCAGATAACTCAGGTACGCTTATAATTAATTACTGATCATTACACTCTTATTTCGTTAACACTTGAAATATGAGTATTTCAATTTCATAGGCAACGTGCGCAATACAGAGGGCAGCACCATTTTTTTGCGATCAGCACCCTCTTACGGGATTTAATAGCAACTCGAATACACAAACATTACAGTGTTGTATTGTAGTATTTCATTAGGTCATAAACTTACTCTTGTTGCGTTTTCTAAGTTTTATAACACTGTCATTGTCACATTAGTTGTGCTTTATCAAAAATGATTTTAATTCCCGTCTGTAGTAAGTCCACTGATGGTTTTAAAAACATCATTCGTTGTGTATTTTAACAAAATTAGGAAGAAGAAACGCACTGGGTTAATTTTTAATGGGTTTTCACCTTAATGCACAGTTAAAAAACATCATAAATAAAAAATATACAAGCAGAGCAAATTAAATTAAGCTGTAATCTGTAGAAGTCGGATGTTGTAACCAGTTTACTGCTTTATAATTGACGAATCACTGATTGGATACCGTACCCCTTTTTTGTACGATTTCTTCATTTCTTTAAAGACAAAATGTCAACATTTTTTAACGACTATAATAAAAAAAAATTTATAACGATACGAAACGTCATTTATGTTGTCATTTTATAAAAAAAAATAAATAACGGATGATATAAAAAATAAATAGCAGATGACGTCACACAACTATAGCATTTAAAACAAACGAGTCAAGATGTATTGACGATCGGAATTGAATGCTTACTGTTTACACCTCTACGTGCAATTGATGGATTTATATACCACAACCCACATTTTTCATCATTTTGTATATGTTTTAAGGCTGAAAGAATTTCGTGTTATTGATGATACCAAAGGATGTGATTGATCATTTTGTTTTTTGACTGTCAGAATTTCACAGTTGATGTTGTTTTTACTTTGTATGTTACATATACACTAGTTGCTATGTAGTCACCAAAAAGCAAACATTTTGTTTACAACATCAATACCGTCATTTGTCACCCATTTTACAGTAAACTTCACAAAATTGAACTGATGATGTTAAAACGCCGTCACACGACACGACAGACGAAACTTTCCATTTATCAACTCTGTGCACGTTTTAGCCGAATTTTCGTGTCATTAATCTTAAAAATGTTGTAAATTGAACGATTTACAGATTTAGAACGATTTTTTTTTCTCCATGAATAATTTCTTTTAACATCTAAGCTGAATTTATTTATTATAAATCCAAATTATTTTATAAACTGGAAATTTACTTATATCAAAAGCCGATCTACAAAAAGTCACTATTACATTATAGATTATTGATATTTTTAATTATTAATGTAATTGATAATTATTTATCACACCACTGTTTGTACATTGATATATTACTGTAAAGCGTTATTGATGATTAGAAAATAGGTTTATGTGCATTTATTAGGAACGTATTACACATTTAAATAAAAAGTCAAAATTGTAAAATCACATTAAAATTTTTATAATTTTTAATAACATTTTTATTTTTAGTAAACGTTCATGAAAAATGCACACAAAGAATTATTTTGTATATAAAATTAATTTTTAAAAAAAACGAATTTTTATGCCGGTTTTCACTTTATCTTACATTCATTCACTCATTCATATAAAAATACACAAGAAATACAAAATTGACAAATTAACAACGAAAATAAAATATACAGTATTTTGAAAAGCAAAAAAGAAGCAAACTAAACTATTAGTTTCTTAAATAACAAAAGGTTAAAGAGGCAGAACTTAATGAGAAAATCATCAGGTGGCCTTAGGTTAACACACTCGAGGTGTGATAAACGGGCTCGGATAATGTTTTTTGTCAAGTAGAAATTTGTCATCCATGAAATCCATTAAAGTACGAGTATATTGTCGTCCAAGAAATTGTCGTCCAACAAAATTTGCCTAAGAGCAGAATCACCTTTCAACTTTTGCTCATAGAACTACGACAGTGAATTGTAGGGCTTGGTATAAAAGGGTGTTTGAGTAAATTTTTGTCAAAAATTACCTAAAAGCAATTTTTCGAATGTGTTACGTGCAATTCTATCTTTCGAACGCATAATTTTGAGTAAAATAACAATCTACCAAACCTATACATAACCCAAGTACAATCGATTGTAGGAAGTAAAGTCGAAGGAAACAAAGTCAGAAACAAGACAAAGGAACAAAACTCCAAATACGACGTTAAAATAAATACAAGAAAAGTTAAGACAACGATTAGGCCTATTGCACTTTGCGTTTGAACCTTTCTGTTTTCTTAAGTGATATGGAAGATTGTTTTAAATTGGAAAAAAAATAATTGAATGAAAAACCGAGAATAGTAATGACTTGGGGGAACAAAATTTTTGGAACTACTTTTGTATTTAAATTCGATAGCTTGTTAGCGATTTTTGAAAACTTATTTAAATACGTTTAACTTGACGCGAACTGCGTCCAAAAAAATTCACTTAAGTGTTTTAATCAGAATTTCACAGTTCTCCCATTGTATACATTCTAATGGATTATCGTAGTCCATTAAGTTGTTGTTGTTTAGTTTTCGTTGGTGTTGAACAACACGTTCTGTTCTAAATTCAGGGTAGTGAGGAACTTACTGTACGTACATCGAGTCTTTGTTTATACGTTTATCTCAATTGTTCAACATTTCAATGTAAGTTATGAAACATTTTGGAATATGTTTGTATGTTTTATTGCTTTATAATGCCAATTTTGTTGTTGTAGTCTTAATATTCCATGTACAGTGCACGTTATACAGAGTGTCACTGAAAACGGCATTGCAAACTTCTAGGGCTTGAAGAGGGGTCTGAATAGACCGATTTTGCGAATGTAAGTTACCCATGTCTGGAAATTTGGCGAATTTCAGTTAAAAATTAGAGGTCGCTACCAGAGTTAGAAACATTGGTTTAACACATATGAAGGAAACCAAAAGTTTTATTTCGAATAGGGGCATTAGCTTATCTTGTTTTAATATTCAAGAAAGTAATATTCCTAAAACTTGGCTCATTTTAGATAACATTTAGAAGTTGCTTTCATAGTTTGAAAGATTGGTTTGAAACATGACCCCTCTACAAGCTCCAAAAGTTCGTAACACCCTGTATAGATGTTCAATTTGATGTCACAAATTTGTTGTCACAGATTTGTTGTCACATTGTTTCAGGATTACAGTTTAAAGAGATTACAGTCTATTTTTTTCCAAATTAAATTGGATCATAGTTTTCAATTATGCAAAGATACAGTGATAGTAATTAATTAATTAATTAATTGCGAATAGTAGTGTCGATAATTCGAACTATTGTAATTAAAATTGGAGATAAATCGAATTTCTGATTCTATTAGAAACTAAAGTAAAATTGTTATTATTTATTGCAGTGTATTATTTATTTAAAAATCTAGCAACTAGTGATTCGGAAAATCACTTATATGAAATGGTTTAAAATTCTAATGTATTCTAATTGCCAACTTGTAGAGTTTTTTTTCTCTTTAGATTAGGCTATATTATGCAGTTGCAATAAAAGCTTAAGACAAAGAGTTTAAAGTTAAGCGTTGATTTATATTTTTGAAGCTACAAGTTTAATTTAAATTTTATAGATACTTCTCGTGAAAAAAAATTTAATTAAAATTATGCTAATTTTTTACATTTTAACCTTTGCATGTTTTGAACACCTGAAACCCTAGAGAGCTTTCATTTTATGCTCAATTCAACAATTGCGCTCGGCTATGACGCTTTATGTATTTCTATTGCTTATATGACATTTTTCTTTTGCTTCGTAAACTTTGTGACATTTGTTTTTTACATTTAATGGTTTAGAATTTTTATATATTTTATTAAATGTGTTTTTTGCTGATAACTTGTTCTGAAAGGAAAAATCGCATTTTATCTTCGCTTTTATTCACCTGTTTCCCAATCATGGTGACTTCCATAACCCATGTGATTAATGACTTTCAGCGGGTGGTTTCAAAGTTGTTGTTTTTTTGTGTGTGTTTATAACGGTAAACAAATTTGATTTCTGTTTTCGAGTTGTATTATTGCTGAGAACAATTGAGTTTTTTCCACTTGTGTGTAATTCAAAGACTGCACTTTTATGATTTTCTGATTGCTTTATTAGGAGGATTCAGTTTTTGACAGAACTATTCTTGGGGGAAAGGGCATAGTTTCGATGTTCATAGTTTTATCAATTAAATGTTTAATATCTAGTTTTATCAGTTTTATCTCTTTAACTTCAATTTTTTGTTTAAAACAATTTTTTTGCAAAATTTACGAGTCTCCCGTAGCATTCGTATTTAAGACGATAATTGATACTCGTGTCTTAACCTACAGCTGACTACCATGGTGTTTTTTGATTTTTAACTAATTTAAACTGGGTATAAATGCCAGTATAAATTTGTTAAAACAACAACAAATTAATACATTTTTTGTTTTAGCTAACCTAAATTATAGAAGGCGCTCCTCATACCTATGGCTGTAGGTTAAGACCCATTACCTATAATAATTTGCTATGTTACCGACACCCGATTACAAACCTCATTGGCTCAAAGCACCATCCAATGAGAATGAACAGCGCGAAATTTTAAAATTAATATATTAAATGTTAAGCAAAATACAGTATTTTAAAGTTATTACAGTAATTTTAAAGTTAGGCCAATGACAGGATATCAGTTGTGGTCATTCAACAGACGTTTCAACTAGTCCAGGCTAGCTATTTACCCATTGGTTGACGGGTTTTTTACTAGTGTACTCTATCATTTTAAACATTAGCTACACATATGCTGCCCGAGGCCCTATAGAAAATATGACTCAAAAGTAGGTACACATTTTAATATAATTCGCCAATTGTTCTAAACCCTTAAGTAAATACGTTTTAATATTTTCTAGTGTTTGTTTTGAAATAAGCTTGGTCTCATGGTAACGTTTGTTGACAGTTGTCGAACCACGTTTTAGCTTTAGATTTAATTCGATTTTTTTTATTTAAATTTATTGTTTATTTGTTATTCCAGCGTTGTCATTAAGGATATATTGTTAGGCATGCATTGAAAAAAAAAATTATTGGGTACATTCGCGTTGTTATGGTAATGTTTAATATGCTTTTTCTATGAATTTAAATGAAACACGAATGTGGAGGAATTTGAAATTTTCTTATTTTAATTTTAAAAATCTGTATTGCTATAAATGTCATTTATTTGAAAACACTGACAACTACGTATACAGGGTGATTCAGAATGAAATAAAACAACGTTTTTTATAATACGTAAAAATACAGGGTGTGCACAATAAAATTTAAACATTTAGATCACATACAGTTTGAAGGGAAATGCGTATATGACCATTACATAAATATGGAGATGATAGTAAACATACATGTACTAGAGTTTTATTTAACAAATACGTCAGTCAGTACACCTTCACATGAGCGTTTCTGGTGGCACGAAGAATGTCTAAGCTAGGCGGTAGTCTCACTCATACTATGTGTTATGCAACATTTCCTCCTCCCCCATGTCGACAACTTGTCAAAAACGTTTGAAATTTCAAATTAAAGTTAGATTGCCTCAATATTTAAAATGTTTTAAGAGTTCGAAATTTTTCGAACAAACAAAAAACCAGATGTGGTTTTTTGCGCATGGACTTGTTTACCAACCATCGTCTGTGATTAGTCACTCAGTCGCCATTTTGGAAAATGACTAAATGCAGCGCCACTGTGGCTAACACGCACAACTAGATTTCCCACATGAACTTTACGTTTCCACCAAGAATCACATTTTATATAACCTGATATATGAAAAAATAATAGTTTCTAAATGTTTAGATCTCATTGTGGACACTATGTACCTTCATAACGACATACAATATAAAGTTACGGATTTTTAGTACATTGTACAATTTTAATAGTACAATCGATCATACAAAAGTACGATGGTAATAGTACATTATTCCGATAGTAATAATCATTTCACCCACTAAAAATAAACCAACACGTTACATTCAGAATATATGGCGTTTTCTTTTCCGTAATTTCGTTGTATCTCGTTACGGCGCTACCGAAGTACTGAATCTCGAATTTCGTTTGTATCTCTCCGGACTACAGTTTATTAATAAAAGTTGTTCATTACATGCTCGCTATCATCTATGAAACTTAGAAATAGTTATTCTGAATCACTTGTAAACGGGATTCTTTATTCCCTGGTAACATGCGGGTACCTCAATGAATAATAAAGTTTACATCGATTACTATAAAGTAGCAAACATTTTTATTTTAGTTTTACTTTTTATAACAAAAAATGAAAACTAAACTTCAAGGACATTATGCTTTTTATCAATTTACTATTTACTTAAGTTAATTCAATTACGTTGCTCGAGCAGCTTACCTAATGTGTCACCAGGTTCTGAGATGACCCTAGTTTAGGAAACCATTTCGAAGAAGACTGAATTTTTAATAAGGTATTTAAAGATTCAACATATCTAAAACCACCCAACTGTAAACAGTTACTCCGTATTTTAGAACTGAGGATCTATTATTCATCTTTCACCTAATAGTCAGGTTATTAACTTTTTAACTTGTACAAAAAAGAAATTTTAATTGTAAATTTTTCATAATTGGATCGTCTTAAACCTTATCGAACTAAGTCAAAAAACTTCAATTTAAGAAAACGATGATTTTACATAGTTAGTCTATAGAGTTGAATGTTACTCCGATGTTATGCATACTTAATATGGTCATTCCTAGAACAAAATTTCATGTCTTTTGTGCAATGCACAACTATTTCTTAGTCATTAGACTTAACATTCGTCATAATGACAAAACCAGTAATAATTATGCACTACGTGAGGTCTTCGATTTATGCGAGGTTACGTTCCGTCAAACCTCTCATAAATCGAAAATGGCGTATAACGAAATTTATTGAAGTGGGAGAATATCAACGTTAAGTGATGTGTGTGTACCACCGCACAAAATCGCATAATAGAGAAATTTGTTTTGATTATAACAAGGATCTTTGAGACTTTCTCTCGTCACATGTTTGCATATATTGAAGGAACTCACGTAAACTTCCTGTTTTTTATGAAAAAAGGATACAAAATTTTATGCTAAACAAGAAGTTCTAAGAAGTTTTAAAGTCGGTGGTATATACGTAATTGAATTCTTGTGTCAATAATAATAAAATGTTTTTTAATAACTAATGAAGAAGCAGACGCAACAGGTATATAGGATTTATTCGAATTCTTTGTATGGGGTTTTGCTAATATGCGACGAGGGAAATAATTCCAAGACACGATTCGCTATTAAGCGATTTTGTGCGATGATGCACAAGTGTCTGTATGCTGGATTTGTCACCTGATGAGAATTTTTTTATAGATACCGGTATACATAATTTTAATTACTATTTAGCTACTAATTCGTCGATTTTAATTATTTCGTGGAGAGCAAGCACAGAACATGCATAAAATTAATAATAACGAAAATCATTCATATCATTTCCATTTATACACAGTAGTGGTTTTTTAATGATTAAATTTGAAAATTTAAACACTATACGCACACCAACTAACCGGGTCTTCGCAATAATATACAGGGTATCGCAAAAGCCAGGATCCATAAACAATTTATCGATTTATAAGTCACGTGTTTATAACATTTAGTATAGATACCTTTACTTGAGGTCAAAGATCGTGTATTCAACAATCGTTGAATGGCTACCATTTTTTTTTACATATGCAGTAATTTTAGTCATTCAAATAAATTGAAGGGCTTGGTGTAAAAGGGTGTTAAATAACATTTTGTCAAAAATGACTTAAAATTATTTTCAAATATGTTAGGTGCATTTTAACTTTTTAATGCATAGTTTTAAGCAATGCAACAATATGTGCAAACATATTAGTTCAAGAAGTGTGAAGTAGCCTATAGACTGCAATGCAAGTTTAAATCGTTAAACGCGTTTTTCACGAAAATGTTACTTAGCACCCTTTTACATTTATTTATTTAAATGGTATATAGTTTACCACCGGCGAAAAAAAATTTTAATTAACTGTTTTTCACACTTTTATCTATACACATTTGTAGTTTTAATGAATTTGAACGTTTACTTTAGATTGGTGGGCGGAGCTTAGAAACAAATATTGTTAAGATAAATGAAATATTTTAATGTTGTTGTTGTTGTTTTTACCTAACCTAACCAAGTGGTCTATGAGTATATTTACATTTTAGGTTAGTTAGAAAATACAACAACATTAAAATATTTCATTTATCTTGACGATATTTTTCGTTAACTCTGAAACCAATTTAAAGTGAAAAGTTACAAAACTTTTTCATTACATGTAACGTGTAAACAAAATCCCAATAATAAATAAATTAAAAAAATTTTGCATCAGTTTTTTTTTCTTCAAAAGAATGTAGCTTTTGTTCTATGGATTTCCGACGTTTGGGTCACCCTATATATTTTTGTTTTAAAACAAATTATGGTTTGTAAATAAATAAAATGTCTCACCTTGGTCGGGCAATTTGCGAGTAGTACCGATCCAGTTCTTTCAAATACTTGAGCGCCTCTGCCATATTAGCGATTTCGCCCGGTTCTGGAGCAGTGGCGACCAGTGTCACATGATTCTGCATGACCAACAGAATCACACACACACTAAGAAGCGCTACACGTACTGCGCGCATGGTAAATTGATAGAAATGTGCAGAGAGGACAGAATTTGAGTTGCCGGTGACTTGAGGGAGAACTCTCGATTGAAGCCTCCCGCCCCCTTTACCACGAGCTTTAGCTAAGAGTGTCGATGACGTAACGGTCACATGACCCTCCTCTAAAGACGCGGGGGTGGCAGGGCCAATGATGACGTAGGTGGACCATATGTATGGAATGAGTCGAGGAATACTCTACATGTTGGAGGTTTCGTTCCTAAAAAAGTGCGTAGGCGGTGATTTCATTTTATTCAAGGAATTTTTAGTGGTGTGACAGAAATGTCACTACTGGTTGAGAAATGTGTCTAGAGTTCGAGAAAAACGTCTAAAATTTTTTTATAAGAATTGGCTGGGATTAATTGAATCACCGAAATAAGTTGACGCTACTCTTATGTCGTAAAGTATACGATTCCGATATTGCAGCTAATTGAAGAGCTTAACGTCCTAAGTCCACGAAACCACAATTTTTCAGGAAACAGGTTATTTTATTCATTCGAACACAGACTTTGCATATAAACGTGGTTTTTGAGAGTGTTTTCAGTAGGAAATAATAATAAGTTTTGAGTCTTGAAAATAATATATTTGAAATCAGCGATGCACAGGTTGTCAGAGATTCTTATCTCATAAATGATTAAAATAGAAATAAGACGTTTTGGAAATAAACTCTTCAATTCTTGAGATTTGGAACGTCTTGACAGAGGCATAACTAAATGGGGTATGGGGAACATGAAGGGTTGAATTTCAATCGAAGTTTTTGCACTAAAAAAGTTTTTTTTCCAGTTTATAAATTATAGGCCATTTTTATTTGAAGGAAGTAATGAGAATCACACATTAACAAATGAACATCATGTTTCTGAAGATTTTTCTTTCATCGTCAACGTGTGACACACTCTACATTCTGACGATCGAAGGGGTATCTTTCGAAACACGTTTATTTGTTAATTTTTAATTCTTATTACTTTTTTTTTCAATAAAAATGACACAATTTAAAAAACTAGAAAAAAAAGTTTCAGTACAAATTTTTATTCTAAATTTCACTACCATTAGTAACTTGGTCCGCAACATTAAGTGGTCGGACATCATCATCATTTTAAATGTAAACATATTATATTCGTTGAGATATGATTGACTTCAAAGAAATTCTGATTGTAACACAAATACATTTCATAAATGTCGAGGATGAGTTGTACTCTGATGTCCATGAACTTTCCAAGTTTCAACTTACCGAGGTTTCTTAAAAAACTAGGTTTCTTTCCAAACGAGCCAACGTAAAATGTGTTTACTTGATTTGGTATAGATAAAACTTGTATAGATAAAACTTAATCATGTTTTTGTATTTTGTTTTTTGAAATATTTGTTACAATAAAAAACTAGTTAGTTTGC
>JAQIWH010002026.1:0-27043 GCA_034695005.1 Cryptops parisi
TCTTTCTTTGTCTTTGACTTTTATTTTCTTGAAAAATAATAATATACGAAATGTCGGGATAATTAGTTGCTGGATTCTTAGCAATAGTTTTGTGCAATAAATGAAATTCTTTCTTATAGTGAATAATTAATAATATTTTTATATTCTTTTTTGTATAATAAGATTAAAATATTAAGTTGTTTTTTTTCATTAAATTGAATCGTTATTTCAAATTAGAATATGTTCACTCCACAGTTATTGATGTTATTTCAATGATATTTCTAAAAGACTCCAATCTGCGTGCGTGTATTTCTTCTTTCGTTTTTTCCCCCGAATTTCACGTTTCAGTGGTGAAATAGATTATAAATACTTAGCAATTATTTCAATAATTGGTATTTCAATACTTAAGGTTAGGCTTAATTTGAAATCTTTCGAGTAGAGTTTGATTAGATCGATAGGTGGTTCGGAGGTTTATTTTGAAAATTTCACGTGAGTTTGTGTGTTAATACAGTACTAGAAGAGTGAGAGGGAAGTGGCGCGATTGATGGATTGCCTCCGGAACTGACTCAATGACTTATTAATTAAAACCTGTATTGGTGTGTTGTGGATTTCCGCTGTCAATCTTCGACGCCATGTTGGATTGGAATTTACTCCTCACAATTGATCTCTTCCTTATTTTCTTTACTTACCAGTTCTAACAGGGTGTTAGCCAAGAAACGTTTTTTGATATTTGTTTTTGTTGAAATTCATTCATTTTTGGTTTACTTCAAATACACTAATGTTTAAATTTAAACATGAATTCGCTTGACTCGATAATAATAGCCGCAGATGGTATATCGTTACAACGAAATTAAGTATATAAGTTGAACGTTTCACTTTGATGAGTGAAAATGGTTATTAAATACGTGTGTTTATTTAAATTTTATATTTTATAGTCTTGTAAAGTTATATCTTGTTTAGTCAAAACAAAAATCAACTTTTTAGTATTATGTTAAAGTGTTTAGACTGATTGTTTTTTTTCGTTTATCTACTACAGTACTTTTCAGTCAACTATGAAGCCGCTTGTAGCACTAATGCTGGCTTACGCTGGCATGTGTGATTGGTTGTTGTTTGTTTTCACATCCCACTAGGTTAGGTTAGTGCCCCGCCGAACGCTGAAGTAGAAACTAACCATAACACTTCTATACCAAAAATAATGCCAACGCATCGAACAGATTGAAAATTGACCGGTAAAAATGGAAGTTACAGTACAGGCAAAAGAAAACTGATATGACAGGAAAGCCAGCAGGGGCAGCCACAACAAACAACCTACTTGACAATGTATGAGTGGAAAAGTGGTGAAAAAGTTTGGGAACACCTATTAGACTGATGAATTAACACATACATTAGTTTAACAGATTTTTCCCACAACTTTTTCACCACTTTCGCTTCTCCATTGTCAGCTTGCGGTTTCCTCTGAGTTTGCTCTCCTGTGACGCCGTTCTTTTTCTTCTTCTTTCGCCTGTAACTTCGTTTTTACCGGTCGATTTTCGATCTATTTGATGCGTTGGCATCATTTCGTGAATACCTTCATTTTTTCTAAATCACGTATGGGGTGTGGGATAAATATTTAAAAAGTTAATAATTATTATTTTAATGAAACAATCTAATGAGATCACAGTATACAAATAACTAAACTAGGATTGTACAAATAAAAACAAGGTGAAATTTTTTGGTAATTATACACAAATACATGTAAATATAACGTGACAAAACAATATCTGCACAAAACTAAATAACTGAAAAAGAAGGAAAAAATATTTTTGGAAAATGATTTTCAAGGTCACGTCCGGTAACGTCAGATAACCCATAACCAGTATACATATGAATAGTTCAATCAGAATTTTCATAGCTTTTCGCGATATATTTAGCTGTGACCAGACTTTTGCCTCACCCTGTATATATGCGATTTCTGTCTACATTGGACTTATGTGATTTTTTATTTATGTGAAGGACTTATACAATTCTCGTTTCAAAGGTTTTTTATTTGGGCACATTGGACTATACAGTATATTCCTCATAAACGACTGTAGATGCCAGTATACGTTCAATTCCAAGTTCACCAACTCACTCACTCACAAGTGAATCTATTATAAAGAGTATAAAAAACATCGTAGAAGAAAAAAAATTGAAATTCAAAAACACGGTATAAGAAAATTGGAGAAGAAAAAAGTTGAACTTCTTGGAAAGAGCTACTAAAATATGAATTTCTCATTAACCTTAATGAATTCCTGACAAATGGGTATTAAAATAAAAGTCGGGTTGTTGATACCAAAGAACGCTTAACTTTTGACTTTATACTGAATGTAAGCCTAGCTAAAATCTTAATACCCAATAAAAAAAAAATTTATTCGTACCACTAGTTGAAGTTTGCCAAGAAAAAAAAAGAAGGGGGGGTCTCCAATTAAAAAATCCTAACCACGAACAAAACGTGGAAAATGTCGGTTGGTAAATTATTTATTAGTACAATGAGAGCTTTTAAGATTGAATACAAGATTAAAAAGAAAAGTAAACTTTCTTTCAACAGTATACGATATAGAACGAGAAACGACCATTAAGAAAGAATGAGAAGTTTTTTTTGTGACCTCAAATTCTTTTAATTTGGCTTCGTTTTCATTATTAACGAAATCTCTGTGGTTGGTCGGGGGGGGGGGAGATGATGGTGGTAGGGGTTGTTTTTTTAAAAATTTTTTTTGGTGGCTGATTATTTTTTTAAGTGTTATTGTGAAGAAAAAAGTTGTCGGTGGGGTTCAAAAGAATTAATTACTGTGTTTGAGGTTCATCCATTAAGCATTGAGGGGCGCTGAAGTTGGTAGTAAATTAAACATGGTGGTGTAGTCGATGATGATGACCATTATTTTTTCTACGAAGTATGAAGTGGATTTATGCGAGGTTTACGTTGTGTCGAAATCACTCGTAAATCGAAAATGTGCCGGTAACACATACGTAACGTAAGTCTTACAGGTTTCAGTTAACTAAGCTTAAAAACTCCACCACGACTTTTGAGACACCCTGTATGTAGTAAGAGTAGAAATCGTTGTTGCATGTGGTAAATAGTTGATGGGTCGTTAAGTGGTATACAGGGAGATGGAGAAGTGAATCACGTGGTACAGAGGCAATCCTCCGGTGTTGGTTGAATCAACAAACGTTGGCGGAATTTCCTCAAGTATTTAGCAAACAAGCAAAGAACACGCTTGACAAGTCGATGAAGGCAACTCATGTCCACAAATGTCGTCTTTGGTCCTTTTTTTTTTCCTTCTGTTTTCTTCCACCCACACGTCAATTCTCTCTCTCTCTCTCTCTCGTTCTTTCCCTATACCCCCCCCCCTTAGATCAACAAAAGACAGCTTCTTCAACTTGCTTAAGTAACTTCTTAGTAGTAGTAGGAGTAGTACTTACTTCATTCCCGGTTGGTTTTTTTTTTACCCTGGTTTGTTTTTTCTTCTTCTTCTCTCTTTTATCCCTTTACCATGAAGCTTATTTTCTGCGGGTTCGGGATCCCGTGATGGATGGGACTCGTGGGTGTTGTGAGTTGTTGAACTTGTCGACCAGATTGTGTGTGCACAGAGCATGCGAGGTGCATGAAAATGTCATCTCGTGTCCATCAAGTTGGAACTTGAATAATGAAGTCTCGTCAACGCCTTTGCTGAGTGCTCTTTTCGTTTGCTTTGGCGTTACGTGTTGAATAATGCAACTTTTGGTGGTGAAGCGTTGGTGTTCGAAAAATTCGGTGTGCTTTTTTAGAAACGATATAGCTGGAGCTCGATTCGTGCGAGAAAGTTCGGCGCAAACTTGCTTTGTGAATATAGTAAATCGTATGTATCGAAATTCTCTCGACGTGGCGAAAGCTTCACTCGTGCACTATCTCACAAAACCGCATAATAGCGAAATATTTCTAGCTTGTGACGAGGAGTGGTCTTGTCGCATAGTAGAGATACATCATATAAGGGATTCGCATAAATCGAGGACTCTTGAGTTGTATTTAAAACTGTGATTTGTAAATTAGGTTTGATTGTTAAAATATGTGATTAGATTAAAATACAGTGTTATAGAGTTAACTAAAATAGTGGCTGATGTAAATATTTTCAGATAAAACTACATTTATGCACAGAACGTTTGCAATATTTCAAACGTTTATAATTCATATACGTATATAATTCAATTTTGCTGAATAGCCTTACTATTACTTGTTTGTGTATTTGGTCCTCATGGACCGTTTAATTCAAAAATAAAATAAAAAAATAAAAAAAAAATAAAAAAAATATTTCACATAAATCGAAAATAGCGTATCTTGAAATTTTTGTGAAGTGGAAAATTTGTTCATCTTTTAATTACTTGGACACCACTTCGCAAAATCGCATCATAGCAAAATTGTCTTGTTTGTAACGAACATTTGAGGGATTCTTTTGTGGTGTAGTAGCGAATTCGCATAAAACTGAAGACTCTGTCTTAATTTAAGGCTGTTTGGTTCTATAAAAAAATCATCGTATGACATGTTTCGTTTTAACAGTGAGATTGAGCTATTCATTCGGTCGCTGATTAAACTTGTATTTCAAGTTTATCGAATTGACCATAGACCGATGATAATGCAATAAGATATCTTAATCCACTAAGTAGTATGATATCATTGTTGGCTCTAATTAATTTATCTTAATTCTTCAATTTCGAAATACCATTATGTCCAAATGTGAAATTTCCGAAACTATATTATGAACAAGACCGAATGAAACTATCAGAACAATTAGAAAAATGTGGCTTATCATTATATTGCCCGAAGCTTTTTTCATTTGTATATTGAAGCCCCAGTTTCCGTGGGAAAGTTTAATGTAGTTTATTGACACTCGTATTCGGGGTTAAAAGTTTTATTACTTTTAATATTCGGTTTATCCGTTAGTCGTTTCTATTATAGATTATCTGGAGGGGGGTGTCGTTTCTACGACAAACCAAGAGACAACTGTGCGACTCGGACGACTATCGACGTCAAATGATGCGCATCCGTGTTCGCTAAGCGCTCACGCGGAAAATGAAGAGCGCATGCGCAGTGGACAGTCGCTAGAAAAGAGGGGGTGGTAGCGGGGGTTGGATGGAAGGGTGAGTAAAGAGACGACAAAGTGAAGGAGTGACGCATACACACACACGACTCCACCAATGTCAGTGTGACCGTTCGTCCGATCAGAAGACGAACGAACAACACTTAAGCTTTTGAGCCGCTTTTCCATCGACTTTTCTATATAATGTATATAAAAAAAAATAAAGACGACGAAGACATTGAAGTCGAGTTGTTTGTTTTTGTTGTTAAAAGTGGCGTGTAACGTGGGATTTTGTTCTTTATTAGAATAGAATGGTAAGAAATGATGATAGTATTAGTTTTGTGTGTGTGGTAGTAAGTAAACATTTTGCCAATTGTTTTGGATATGCCATAATGTGCTTTTTGTGAGTACTTGTAAGCTTATAGGTTGAACTATAAAATATCATATTTGTAAAACATATTTTATTTTATTCGTGAAAGAACGAATCAAAGTGTGATATATACACAATATGCGTCACTACAGGAGAGAAAGAACCTGAATACCCACACAACTAAACAGCTCTTGAAAATAACGTATATCACATCTTAACGTAGATAATGTGATTTGTTATTAAATGGTTATTATGATACCTCAATTTAATAGTCATCGACATAAACAGATAAAACGTTCAACTTCAACGTGTTGTGTTTCCCAGTGGGTATATTGTTTATTAGCCATTTTATAAAATAACTGACTGCAACGCCACTGTGGCTCTGACACGCATGTTTGATTAGTTGCATCGTGACTAATAATATATTTATAATTATATAATATTATTAGCCATGGTTGCATTTTTTGCAACACATCCAGGCCAAGGTGCTTTCTAGCAGGCATTTAAAGTTTGTTTGTGAACTTATTTCAGCAGATGCGACACGATTTAAACAGTCCAAAACAGAAATTGTGAAAATTCCAAAATAAATTAATAAGTGGTCTTAACGTGATAATGAGGAATCACCGAAACACGATATCCGTATAGGTATACAGTACAATCAGAGAGCCCCGATGTTGCATCGCATAATTTCAAAACCGCATTAAAAAAGATCGCATAAACAGACTCAACTGTATTTTTAACTTTCAGAGGTGATAAAGGCCATGTAATGAAACGTTTTTCATTAATAAAGTATAGTCCGGAAATGCTTCATAAACGAGATACAGTACAAGGAAATTGCAAAGTTTCTGATAATATACAGGGTCTCCAGTGAGATCTAAACATTTAAAAACTCCATTATTTTACCATATCAAGTTATGCGAATGTGATTTTTCGCGGAACGGAAGCAGAGACTCATAATGTTTACGTGGGAATTTTGTTGTGATCGAAATCATTACGCTGAAACCTCAAATTGCTGGAAAAGGTTTAGAGCAGAATGACACGATCGACTTTGCTACGATTTTACTGCGATTTTCAGCTGCAACCGAGAGAAACGCCAGAGTTTGCATCAAAATCGTAATGAAATCGCAGTAAAAGTTGATCGTGTCAGTTGGTCTTTAGATGCGATTAGCGAGAATGTCAACGAATTGCTTTTGGATAATGTGACGGTGATATTATTAGTATGATATTATTAGATACCGATTAATTTTACCTAATCTTATTAGATATCATCTAAAATGCAATGGATAAAATTTCAAACAAACCTATCTTATGTTTTATACCAATTTTGTTTCTGATTTTCGAGCAGATTTTCTTCATAGTTTTTTAGGCGTGCAAGGCATTTTTATTTTACTGAGGCTTCATGCCATTTTCCATTAATTTTAACTCATTTACGTGGTTTATGAAAATTATGGAACGTATCTCTAATTTTATAACGTAACTTTAACTGCCATTTTTTTAATAAGCCATTTTAATATTTTTTTTTCTGCGGAACGTATCTACCGCATAAAAAAGAAATCCGACTGTAGTTATTTTGAATCACCCTGTATGCGGAGATATACATACCTACATACGAGTACATACAGTAACACGTTGAGGATGTGTTTGTAAATCACATTTATTGTCGTGGTCGTTGTTGTTGTTGTAAAGAGCAGATACACTTTATAGTGGTTTGGAGAACAGGTGAGAAAGCGGATTGGAAGACGAAGGTGTTGGGTTGGGGGTTGGAAATGGAGTCGTTGGAGAGTCATCCGGAGGCCTCGGTAATTAGACCTAATCCCGAAATTCAATTACTCCTGCGTTGGCCTTGGTCCGTTTGGAGACCCAATTAACCCGCAAATGAAATGGTGGTCGTAAGGAAGTCGAACGTGATAGCAACGACGACGATGCAATACGAGGTTCTGCGCTAGCACTATAGTAGCAATAATAACAGTAGTAGTAGTGGTAGTAGTAATCGCAGTCCAAAGTTGCCTCGCGCAAATAAAGCTGTACGAGTATTATCATCATCGTCGTCTTAAGTTTGATGATGTTGCTGTTGATGATATTTCGACCGAACGAAAGGTCGTCCCTTTTGTCGACAAGGAAAAGGGTGAAGGGCTTTGACATTTTGAGATCAAACAGATCAGCAAACTGAGATAGGCTTGAATGTCAAGCGCTCGGGTTTGCTGGGTTTATTATCGTTTCTGCTAAAACGTGGCATGTTGAACATGAAGTTTTATCGTCGCGAGTAAGTTGTTTATATTTAATTGTGGTAAGGAGGGGGATTTTTATTTACGTGTCTTGTAGAATTACATTATGTTTTTGACTCGTTGTTTGTCAAGAGTATCGTACAATGAAAACAGGACATTTAAGTTGTGGTTTTAGTGACAAGTCAACATGAAATCAGTCGGCGTGTTTTTTGGTAATTTTTGTTTTCGAAGGTATTTCGAATTCTTCGCGAGACTTATTAAGGTTCGTGTCTCTTTGAAGCTTTTTTTTCAGCTGTTCCAGACCTCACTGAACCATTGTGTTTGTCTGTTAACTTTACTTCAATTTCTAGCTTGTTTGTCCGAGCCCTTCTGTAGCCTTTCTTTTATTGAGGTAATATTTTCCAAATGTAACCCACCAAAATGAGACTGGATCCTCTAAAACCTACTAGTATATCCTTATTGCTCCAGAGTAGCTCTTTTCGTGTGTGTTTGTGTGAATGTATGTAATGTGTAGTATGTATGTATCTACTAGTAAATAGTCCGTCAAAAATGACGGGAAGTTATTCATTTAACTCGTATTGCTTTGCAATATTCGTTACAGTTAGAGTATCGATTTCGGTATGAGTTTTTACATTTTCACACATGGTGAGGTGGTGCTAGTAAAAACACAGTGACGCTGCCACACATTGGAAGTTTCTAGAAGATTCTTGAAAGTTCTAGAATTTTTTCTTTATGCTCAGGTGCAAAAGAAAGAACCACGTGATGATTCTTGTCCATTGGCTATAACTGGTGAGGAGTAGTAGTAGTAGTAGTAGTAGGAAATATAAATCGAAATATACAGAAATCAAAAATGGATTTTTTTTTGCATCTTGTGTGTACATACAGTATATCTGTATATGACAGTATATAAAGAGCATGTTTGAAAATGCATTTTAAACGTACTTATTTTATTTTCGTGGAAACTTAAAAGTTACTGCAGGTGAAATGTGTATATCGCGTTAACGAAACTAATCATAGTAGGTTTAAATGGAATTAAAATGGAAACTGTTTTGATGAGTGGAAATAATTTTGCTTTCCACACTTGTGTGTGTTTGCTTCGTGACATTTTCGCTTTCGATTGAAAATAATCTTGATTGATGAAGTCCAGGTGAAGCGCCATCGAGGCTGGGCTAAAGGTTAATGTCGTCAATGGCAACTGTTTTATTGCCAACTAATTAGCCGGAACGAGGCTTCGTTGAATGAAATTTGGTTCGTAGTGATGGTGGTTTGGTGCTACGTTTTAACCCCTCGTTTTGCCCCATTGTTTGGAGGATATGGTATTTTATGGATCGTGTTGTTGGCGATCTAACTAACCGTTGCCCTTTTGTCCATAATTTTTTCTTTACATACCAAATATTTGACTGTGCAATTTTGTTTTTGATTTTAAATACACAGCAAATGCAGATAGCTCTCGATTTATGCGAGCTCCGTATACGTGGATTATGCTATTATGCGACGAACGAGACTCTCTCGGACGCTCATTATGCGAGTAAAGTTCGCTATTATGCTATTCTGTGCGAGATAGAGAAATCCCTGTTATTGTGTGTTAAATCTACCGATCGAAGGGCTCGGTGCAGTAACCGGTTAGCTCTAATTTTTGCCGAAAGGTGGTGTCACTTTTTCTCAGAACAGCTGCTTCATATTGTAAGAGTAGTTGAGCCAATTTTTTCTTAATTTTAGTTTAGTGTTATTTAAAAACAATATGTCATTTACGTGCAATATGAAAAATTGAACTGTCTGAAAATATCTTTTCTTTACAAATCGGCGCCGACCGGTTACTGCACCGAGCCCTTCATTGATGGAATTGGAATTCAACATTCAAACCAGCACGTGATTCTTTATTGTTTAAACTAAAAATTTTGATTCTGCACGCGACCATCGTTTCAATTCACGAATTCGTAACTCGAATCCGAAAATTGGCGTTACAGACAGAATTACGGAATAAGCATGTTTTTTTTTTCGTGTTGTTGTTCAATTTGATTGAGATTGACGAAGAGTGACTCTTATTCTGAACGAGAACTTATGTCACCTTCTTATCGATTTTGCATTTTTCCGGTATATTTTTTTGTCCCCAGAATAACTTTAATAATGGCGATACGAATTGTGTCATATTTAGGCGTTTGGAAAGATGGTAGAGAGTGGGAGTCCAAGAACTTGTAATTAGAGTGCAGTGGAGTTTTGTTTTATATTTCGCTCGCATCCGGTGTTGATTATTCGTCGACTGCAAAACGCAGTTAATTTGTAACAAAAGGGCATTGTGTGCGCGCGCACGTATCATAGAGTATGTTTCCGTGACATGTGAAGCCTTTTCGTGTTGGACATAAAGCTGTCAGCAACCGCTTCAACACTTTATCACTGCTGCTGACTCGTTCCGTAATTATTCCATTAAATCATGTCCCTTTTCGTCTACGTCCTGGTCCTGCGAGCAGGAGGGGTGTGTCACGTGACACTCACACTGAGTGACATTGTTTCCACCAAACCCGTCCATATTATATATAATTTTTTTCGCTGTTAAGACTGCTCAAAATCATTGCACCAGAAGTAAAGATATCCATTTTTCTTACCATTTTTTTTTCGTAAGAAGGAAAGCAAGTGTGGAACGATGTGAATTAGTTAAATTTTTTTTCTATGTGATATATAATGGAACGTCAAGAAGTTTCTGTAATACCGTAATTATATGAAATTAATAGAGACAGTTTGTCGTCAATATGAAGTTTTTTGTAAGGTTATTTATGTTGTGTTTTTTTTGGGGGGGGGGAGGGGAAGGGTTTGTTAGAAGTTGGAGAAGTTGTTGTGAGTGATGAGGTTGTGAGTGTTTGGGACGTATACATTGGGCCCTTTTGCTAGACGTTGGTAACTAGAGAGCTATAAACTAGACGAAATGGTCCTCTGTCGTGACATTTGTAAGCTGAACAATGGCCTGTGGATCTGTAATATAAATGGGGAGAAAGAGCTTACAAAGTACGTGACCCTTTGGTAAGCTCGAGCTACCTGGAATTTTACTGTTTATTGGACGAACTCTCGAGGTCTTTGTGAAACTGGTGTTAAGGGGTCTCTCGGAATGCCAAGAATTGCCTTTTTTTTGGGTTGGTTACTGTTGGATATTAACGCAAGATCTGTTAAGAATTTGCACTTAAACTGAAGTTTGAGAGCTGTTTTGCAGTTAGAACCTTATAAGTTGGGTTTTAAAACGGTTGCTGGTCATTATTTTTATCGATAATGATATAAATTGTGAAATAATAGTAGTTTTGTTATTTGCTGCTCTATATATTCGGTACAAAACAACGTGAAAGTTTTGGCTTTTTTAAAGAAAAAGTATTTTAAATCACTAGGTATCATGTGGTCTCTATCAGACGCGCTGAGGGCTACATGATACTTAGTGTTTGCAAAAATAAAATTGGTAATTCAGTACCATTAAAAAGTTGTTTTAGGCTTATGATGGCATTTAGAATAATAATGTCACATTATGATATTTGACAAGAGTTTTAACCGGATTTGCTTTTTGCTTTCAGGTGTGAATCGAGACGGGCTGGCGGGAAACGAACGCTACGTATCTGACAAATGAATTGGTTTAAGTGCCTAAATTAATCATCCCAGGCAGAGGTAAAAGACAATTTGTTTGTTTTCTTTTTTCTTTCTTTACATCATCGTATAACATATTAATTAAGCCTAAGGGTTATTAAGGATATGTAAGCGACAAAACGCTTTTAAGTCGTTTTTTTTTGGCTTCTTTTGTCGAACGCTGTAAGGCTTTCTCATCGGGACAAGTTTTCGAAAAGCAAAAAGGGATTTCATTTGCATGAGTAAGATATTTGCATTGCTGATGAAATGGCTTTTCCGTGTCAACGTTTGTGACTCGTTGTGGACATTTGTAATTTACAAGGGTTTCGAAAGATGGGATGGGTATTTTTTTTTTTTGTTTTTTTTTGCGTTTCTAAGAACTGGTGTCATTTAATCGTTGTTTATCGTTGTTCTTTGAGTGTTTGTTTTTTTGTTCTTGGTTATTTTCTTAAAGTTGTTGTATGGGCTACCGGTCGTGTACTATGTCTATAGTTTTTCTTTGGTTGTTTTATCCGATTTGCTTATCTTAAGGGGACTTTGGGTTGGTGGGAGTAATTGGTGACCCGTTGCCACGCGAGTCAAGTTGGGAACTGGGACTCCAATCGATAATCCATAAGGCTGGGCGATTAAATCACTGGTGCCCAATCGATTTTCGGATGAGAGGAAAACCCTTTTAGTGAACTGCTTCTTATCATCATCGTGAGAGCCATTTTGTGTAACTTCGCCTCGATAACCAGTTTTCTTAACGTTTTGAGAGCGTTGTGCGCCAGAAATAGTGGTTGTTGGTGCTGATATACTTTATGACAGATTTTGGCGCGTGGTAATAGAATGGGGAGTTGTAATGGTATAAACCGGTTCAAGCTCACGAACGAAACTTAAGTGAAAGGCGAAGTTGACCGAACGAAGAAATGATCGGTGTTTGATGTATATTCGCTGAAAAATGCTTGTTTTAAAAACTTAATCTATTCTTTTAGTTTAGACCATTGGGTATCATGTGGTCATCATCCGATACGCTAAGAAGTTCACGATACTTATTGTTTTTTTCAAAAATGTGGTAAATTGGTGCAATAAAATACTATTAGAGTTGTTTTAGTATTTTAAGTTGTTTTAAAATACTGTTAGAGTTGTTTTTAAAACTATTAGAGTTTTTTATATGTCGTTTGGTGCAAAAACAGGCCGATATGATGCTCAGATACAGAGCTATTATCATAGAGGGCACTGACAGTCACCGTTGAGTGCAATAAGCCAAGTTAGCTTATAAGAGCTGTGCGACAGCTCTTCATTATTTGTTCTGTACTGATTTTAGAACAGACAGATCACTTCATTTCACATTTTTCTTTACTATTAAAATAAATATATCAGGTACCAGTAAAGTATTTTTGGCAAAAAATTCATTAACGGATTGATCTGTATACATCTAAATGATTTATTTGAAACATTTTACATATTTTACTTTCAAAACAGATTTTTTGTCGATACTATTTTAAAAAGTGCAGCTGACCAGTTACTGTTATGAGCCCTTCAATTACCTATGGGTCATGAGTATCATGACTTAAAAGAAAAACACCCCACTGAAGACTGTAGAGTACAGAATAGTAAGGTGTGTGTGTGTGTGTGTATACTGTGTATATATATATACATATATACACACACACACATACACACACGCTAAATACGACATAGTGAGGTGGTAGTTGAGGCAGAAAATCGGTCCTCTTCATACCAGTTTGCACAACCTATTTCAAAGAGTTAGGCGTGTTAAACGAGTTATCCTTCCAGATCGCGAGACTGTGTAAACGACGTTTCCCGTATGTACTCTATTAATTTTCGTCGGGAGGTTGGTTTTGTTGGAAGTACCAGTAGTAGTAGTAGTAATGATGGTAGTTGTAACGTTGAGGCGTACACAGACACAGAGAAACCCCTCGTTCATGGTGCGCTGGTCATCATTGGAAGCTACTTAACTCTAGTCACCAGCAAAGTTTGGCGAATATTTGCGCTCCACTGCTTTCTCTGCCCAAAATCTACACCGTTTAAACACGTGCACAGTGGAGTAACAGTCGAGTGAATTAAGCAGATTTAAGAAAAGAACCGTTTGGCCAGGAAACCTCCCCCCTCTTCGTTTCTCTTTTAGTCCATTCTGCTTCGCTCTCAACCCTTTCATCACGGACTAATTGCTTTAAGAGCGGTCCTTAATGGATTTTACTCATACCTGAATGAATTGTAAAACGCCGAGCCATTTAACTTTAGTTCTTTGCTTTAAAAGTAAGTACCGTCATTTTTACACCTTCTTACAGCTAATTAAAGCTGCCTCGCTGGGCTTTGGAACAATCGAGCGTTAGTTTGCTGTGAGCGTCTTTACGCTATTTGTTCTGTATTGTAAAGATGTACAAGGATTGACGTGTTGTAACAGTTGTACTTGGCTTCTTTTTTCTTAATATGTAAGAATGTTAGCCTTGAAAAGTTTTTTAGTGTTTTTTTTTTCACTTGAATTTTTAAAGTTGACTACATTTATGATAAATAAATTCACACACACCGATTTTAATTTGTGGTCGATTTACTATTATACGTGTGCTATTAGTTATGAAGTATACTAATATCTTTTGAACGACCTTCTTTTTTTTTTGAGGGTGTGATTGTAAACTGTATATAGGTTACTATAAAAAAACCGTTTAAGAAGAATGATATTAAAAATTTCTGTAGGTTAAAGAACCACTGACATTGACATTCAGAGATTTGCAGACACCTGTAATTAGTATTTTTTTAAAGGAAAAGTTTTTCAGTAGAACTATGTTGCCTTTGGGAATTTCTCATGATAGGAAAAAACAGATGCAAATTTTTGCTCAAAGTTTTTGTAAATGGTCAAATTGATATTATACTTGCGTTTATACACTATAATATTTGACCATTTACAAAAACTTTGAGCACTATGTATATAATGAGACTATGCATATAATCCAGGCATTGTATACAATGCCTAGCCGCTTGTGTATTAAATAACATTGTGTATTGAATGTTTAGGGTAGTTTAGGATAAGTTAGTTGACAACATTTTGAGAAAAACATTTAAGCCTAAAACTTTTTATACTCTTTATGTCAGCTTCACTTGTGAGTGAATGAGCTGGGAATTGAGCGTACTATGCCATCTACTGTCGTTTATGAGAATATACTGTAGTCACTTTTTGGGTTTTATTTAGTAAGAAGATAACAGTATTTAAAGAGTATGCTTAAAAAAGAAATTTCAATGTACTTGTTTTAGGATAATTATTCCAATGTTAATTTCATACATTGTCTAAACAAGATTTGTATAAAATGCCTAGGCATTCAAATACCTGGCTTATATATACATTGCCTGTAATATGATATACTAAATACAGCTTAATATGACCACAAATAACGTCAATCCGCGTGTTAAAGCTGAGTTAATTACCAAACTTGACAATACGAAAATTTGTTGGTGCTGTTGGGGCTCTTCATTATTGTGAAAGAAATTCTTATAGTGCACGAGTTTTGGCTATTTCGTTTTTTTGTGTTTTATTATATTTTTTTTTATCTTTTTTCATTTATGTTTTTTTTTTATTGGGTTATCGAGGGTGCGGAGCACGACTTGAAAACTAGAAAGTTTACCATGTTGGGGGTTTGGTTTGAGTTGCAAAACCACGTTGGTTTTAGGTTTTTGGTCTTGATAGGTGTTCCCACAGCTCCCGGCGAAAGGCATCATGGGTCGAGTGGATCAAAAACGACAAGATCATTACAGAAAATTACCCTTAATTCAAGTCTCGGAACAGGCAGCTCGCGGTGAAAGACCTGTAATTGTGGTGCAGCGAGGAGGAGGAGGAGGAGGACGCCTTTTAACATTCTGTTATCCGTTTCTTTGGTTCTTCAATTCACCTTACACATACCCCCCCCCCCTCTTTTTACTCCCAACCCCCTTTCATTCTTTAGCATTTTGCTTCCTCGCGATTTTTATTTCTTTAAAACGATTTTTTTACACGTTTTATTTTTGTTACGTTCTTTCGATGACGTTTACTTTTATTTATTTATTTATTTATATATATAAAATTTTTTTGGGGGGGTTACGTTGATTGGCATGGTTTTGGTGCTGTCGTAAGTACGATTTAGATATTTCTGTTTATATGTTGATGTTAAGCTAAAAAAGAAAATTTTGACTTTGGATTGAAAAGTTGCTTCTTGTTGTTGTTATTGGGTTTAAATCCATAGACGTTTTCAATTTCGTTGTTTTCTTTATGTTTATTTTTATTTTCGTTATTTGTTGTCGTGATTCTTGAAACAATGTTTTTTTTATTGATTTTTTCTTTTTTAAAAATGGTTATTCTTTTTTTTCACATGTGTAATTTTGGACGAAAAAAGTACGGTAGCTTATTTTTATTTAATTTATTTTGTATAAGAATTTCGTTAATGAATGACGGATGACTGAGGAAATTGGTTTCAAACAGCTAAATACATCGAAAATTGCAGAAATAAAAAATGGAATTACTCTAAGCTCGCATAAATCAACTATCGAATGACTCAACGGTTGCCTAAAATTTAAATTCGCACAAATCGCAATTCGCATAAATCAAAATTAGCATACATCGAAACATGCGGAAATCAAAAAATGGATTTTTTGCAATTTGCATTATCATGTATATACGTGGTACGTACAGTATATGTGTATATATGACGGTATATAAAGAGCATGCTTAAAAAAGCATTTTTAATGTACTTGTTTAAAATATATGATCAACTTAAGTCGCCCAAAAGTCAATTTTGGCTTCTTGTCATTTCACTTTCGATGAAGAGTTTGGAACCCGGAAAAAAAAATTAAATTGCAAAGTCAGAGAGCGTTTCTTTGACAAGATGTTAAACAGGTGGAGCGTTCGACACGGAATTGCTTTCCAACCTATCCATCAGGTTTTTTGGGCTTTTTATCTCGTCTTCATCTTCATCATCATCCTCCACTGTCAAATAGACGCCAGCAAACTTGGCGTTATTATCACCAAAACCGGTGCTCGATAATTATCTAATACATCGACATCGGAGCACCGCAGTTTGCGCCACAAACTGCCACTTCATCTTGAAATAATAAGAGAGGCAGCAAACGTTTATTGAGGGCAAGTTTTGTGGGAGTGAAAAGTTTATGTATTGTAGAGTATAGGACGGACGACAATGTTTGTTTGTGTCGTAGCAGTTTGTCGTGTGCCTTTTAATTATTGGCCAGTTAATGCATTTCCGATACTTGGCTCGAACTTTGTGGTCGGTTTGCCACTCTCTATCTGGCCTATCGTTTGACACGACTTTGTGGTGTTTTCGTTTGTTACGATATACATACACTACGAGGTGTGTGTGTGTATTTTGTGTCTCTAGGTTCTCCGATTTGTGGGTCGATGGGAGGCGTTACGACGTTTAATGACGTTTTCCATCTCGTAGTAGTAGAGTGTGACGTAGATGGCGTTATCGTTGCTTGTTTAGTGGTTGTTGTTTTTTTTTTCCGTTTTATTTTTTGTTTTGTGTTTATTGATGGTCTTGTTGGTATGTTGTTGTTGTAAATTGGGATTTAATTGGCTATTGAGAGGAGATCGTTTGGTAGCTTAAGAGAGGTAGTTTCTATACGAAGACGTTTAAAGAGGTTGAAATTGAATGTTCAATTTTTTGGTTGTTATTAGAGCATATCAGAGGTACAGTGGAATCTGGTTATTGTGATCACTTTTGGACTAGTGCTTTTTGATAACAATAACCGTCTGATTAACATTAAGCAATGAAAATAAAATATTAAACAGTGTCTTGAGATCCGCTGATAGTGATAACAATTGCCGATTGATAACATTATCCGTGATCATAATAACCGGATTCTACTGCATAGTAAGCTAATTTCTGTTTAAGGTTCATCTCTAGTGGACGTAAAATTTAAAAAAAAAATAGAAATTTTGGATAAAATTTGTTTTCTGGGTTAATTATATTATGTTATAGTCAGAATTCTAATTCAGTTAAAATCCAGTTTTGACTTCAACACTTGGTTTGACTGACCGTTTCTAGATCGATTTTAGATCATTCAATTTCAACGTTTGGCAGCTTAGCCTTCGGCCGCACTAACTAACCTAACCTTCGTGTTTGAGGTCAATTGGATTTTGACTAGTGAGATCGGTTTTTCCCGAATTCGGGTTCTCACTGTAACATACACTCAGTGTTCCTGAAAGGTTTATAAGATCCATATCTCTAACAATAAAATACTATAGCGTTCCTTCTCACCAACTATGAAAGCGCCACAGTGTGTGAAAATGCCGAAATTGACACTCTAGCTTTAAGGAATATTGCGAAGCAATAAACAACAAATAGCTGACGAATGTTGCAAAGCAAGATGAGTTGAAACAATGAATGACGTAATAAAAACATGAAATAACTTCCCTGTCATTTTTGACGGGCATATTCACTAGTGTAAACTAAACATAGTCAAATTTTAACCACAGATTGCAACAAAAACAAAGCAAAATTTCCATGAGGTTTTCCATGAGGATTTTTATACTGATTTGCATACCTACAGCGATTGAGACAATAAGCCTATGCAATTACGTGACTTCATCCTATGTTATCTCGGAAGAGAGCATTCCCGGACTCATATTTATATGAGTCGTTTGCTTTGTTTGGATGAGTAGCATCTGTGGTTAAAATTTGACTAGGCCTTTCAAGAACACCCTTTATATTCCTTAGTATAAACGTGGGGGTTAAATGCTTAGCTGTCACGATGAGCAGGGAATGTAAAATTTTTAACTCTTAAAAAAAGTGAGTGTGAAGGGAGGAAAAAAGTTTTGGGGGAATCTGATGAATTCTTGAAGCGTTTACAGTATCGAACAGTGTGGCGGTGTTATTGACAAGAAAGAAAGTGTTGGGCGAAAAAAAAAATGAAAACGCTCGAGAGCGCAATTGGGGGGAAGGTTTTTAACGAGCTCGTAAAAATCGACCGAAGGATGATAGGCATCACCCAAAGGGCCTAAGTTATTTTTAATGTCGAACCTTCGCCTTCGACCACCTTGGTACTCAATAGAAAGTTTGTAGCTTGTAAAAGGCAAGACGACGACTCCCTCGCGAGCAGTTTGCCCGTCTTCTTCTTCGTTCTGTTTTCCCACCCTTTTTTCCTCTTTCTCTTCTTGTTTTAGTTTTCTAGGGTCCCCCATTTTTTCTTTTCTGCTTCGACCTTTACGGTAACCTAGTTGTTCTTGGTGAAATGTGTGTGTGTGTTTGTTCCATGTTGGAATTCCCTCCACCCTCATCACATTAGAAAGCGAAGCCAACCTAATCAGGGACCTCGTGAAATCAAGATTGCGAATTTTTCACAGGTGGAGGAGGAGGAGGAGCAGAAAAAAAGAGAAAGGAGGGGGTGTATGTGAGGGTTGAATGTGTAAGGGCGAAAGTAGGTGAAAAACCGAAATGGTGGTTGTTTTTTTCGTTTAAATTTTTTTTTTTTGTTAAATACTACAACTGGTTTTGGGAGTTGAAATTTACGAAAGTCTGTCTTTAGGGAACTAGGAGCTCGGTGAAATCCAAAGAGATTTGTTAAATGGGTCCATTAAGAATTCCACACCCAACCTCGTGGCAAGGTTCCTTAGGAACGAGAGTTTCTGAACTTCAGGCGGAAAATTTAGGACGGTGTTGTTGATTATGTGCGCAATGTAAATTTTAAGAGCTCACGAAGGGTTTTGTTGGATTTCTAATTTAAAGACACTGCCTATGTGTTTTGTTGTTTATAGAGTTGTGATTTTATATTTGCTTACATTTATTTACTTTACGTTATATTTGTTTATAGATATACTGTATACAGTATATAGGATACAGTATGTATACCAACACGTGCAGGACCAGGTATAAATATTACTAGACGGTCGTTGAGGTCAATTTCAAGGTTGAAACTTTGACATTCATCTCTTTGATGTTTTGGTCGGTTAGTTCACCTTTAATTTTATTAATTAGGGATCAGTGTCAAGTCGAAAATTACTGAAGTGCTCTCTCTACATATTGCACTTTCAAAATTAAATCTCAAATCTGATCTTTGACCTTTTATTTAAAAGTTTATAGCGGTCAAAATGCACACATGTGACAAAAACCTTTGACACGGTACCTTTGAAAGCCTTCGACACGGTGCAACAAAGCTATTCGACAAAGTACGGCAAAGCAGTTGCCACAAACCACCTCAACAACTTATACATGGTTGTGAATCACTTGGGGTTAATAATTATACCTTTACAGTTATTAAAAGATTACTTGCATAACAAAACTAATCAAATTGGAACCCATGATAAATTTATTCCAGCCTCATCAACAAAGGTTGTGATACAGGGCTTTATAGTTGCTGCTCTCCCTTTTTTTTAATGTACTATGTATCAAGTCATTATCATCTATTAACGGGGTAGTTCTCGATTTATGCGTGGGTTACAAAAAAACAAACATAAAATGAATTGCATAACTCCAAAATATATTGCATATATCGAAATTACTGTAAAATAAAGGTGAAAGTACAATTACAGGCGGGCAATTCCGCCACACGTGGCGTAAATTATACCATTTTCTTGCAATTAAAGAGGTAGGTTCAAAAGCTCCTACTTGTGCATTATCTCGCAAAATCGCATACTAGAGAAAGATTTTCGTTTTTATCGCGTATTAGCAAAATCACACACAAGAAACTTGAGAAAACCGAAATGCCGGATAATCAAGACTGTACTGTATATACAGTACTTTATATTTTTTTGGAACTTTATCTGTTTTTTTGTTTTTATGTCGTTCTCGAAGTTTGATGGCTCGTACATCTTTAAACAGCGGCGTGATTTGTCAAGTCGGGGTTTAACTTGGGATTCGTCTTAACGTTCGTACCCCTTCAAAATCCAATTAGTATCATTCATAGTGCACTTCGCCGATGATCAACGGCGAAGAAAGACTGTTCCAAAACAAACCTCTTGTCATCTTTTCACCGACTCCTAACATTAAGACTTTTGCAGCTCATGCATACATGATGAGTTGCACATTTTGCTTTTAATGGTTAAAGAATCTTCTTTTGCAGCTACGCTTGGGCTTTTTATTTTTATTTTTGTGTATATCATGGAATTATTTACAGTCGAGTCGTAATTTGCGAGGTGTTCCATTTTGGTAAAAATATGAAGAGTCCGTGCTGTTGTTTTCTTCATTAGGGTACCAAGAGGTTACCATTACTTCATGTATATATAGTACTAATAACGGTAGTAGTGGTAACATAATAACTCGTCTCACATTTTTGTTTCACCCGCCCCCACTCCCTCCTTGAAAAAGGTTCATAGTTTACGCCGTAATGTAATCTGGTGGCGAGATCTTTTGTTTCTTCATCTTCTTCTCGTTCTTCTTTGCGGCCAAAAGATGGTTCCAGTCCCAGAGTGACGTTAGGAATGCGGTGTGATATCATTAGCCAGTCATAAATCATGGGCGGGAAAAGTTGGAGCCCACTTGGTACCCCCCCCCCCCCTTGACTCTCTCTCTCTCTCTCTCTCTCTCTTTCTCGTTGCTCAAAAGTATGGGTCCCTTTGTGGTGTGACCTCTGGCGGACAGGAACCAGTTTCTTTGTGGTAAAGGCCGTGTCAACTTGTGGAAACCCTCCGAGTAAAACGCGATGTACACACTATCGCTATGGAAACTGTTCCACGTGGTGCGAGTATGATGGGAGTACGGAGAAGGGGGGGGGGCTGTGTAGTCGGGTGCACCACTTGCATAGTTGAGTGATTAATGAGTGGACTGGGTGAAAAGTCGACTGGAAACACGGGGACCGACGACCATCACATAGACACACTTATAACCAGTCAGACGAACCGACAGACAGCGAGCGTTTATATACAATGGAGACGCAAATTGCAGGATAAAAGGATACCATTATGGCTGAAAAGTGTGTGGGATATATACTTGGTGGTTGTTATTGCCGTGTGATTGTTGGTGTGTGTGTGTGTTTTTCTTCGAAAGATAGTTTTATTTTGGAGTGAATTGAGAGAAATGTCCCGAATGGTGACTTTTCTTGTTGTTGTGATACGAGAATGAATGGAATCTGGTTGATAGGTAAGCCTTTTATTTTTATAGAGTGCAATGTTTTTGTTTTTCTGGTTTCATTTGGTTAGAGTAGTAATTGTAATTTTATCTCGACATCAATATATAAGAATACTAAAATTTAATGCGGTTTCTTATATCCGATTTTTGTCAATGAGCGATGCATTCTCAGATGCTCGTTATATAAGGCAGAACAATTCACTGCACTAAAAAAAATTCGATTATCCGAAATTCCGGTTTATACCGAATTAGGCAAAATATGTCATTTCAATATAAAAATCGATATATTATCGAAAAATCATTGGCATCATCCGGAAAGCTATGAATAATTGATCAAACAAACGATTGTAAGTTAATACTATACATACGTATTATTCATTAAATGTTAACGTTTTTCTAACTTGTACAACGTTGTTTTTAATACCAACCCGGACATATACATTGAAATTTCGGATAATTGGAATTTTCGTTTATCCGAAATAAGCTTCGTTTCGTCACATTCGGATAGATGAGTTTGTAGTGTATTATGCGATTCCGTGCGGCACTGCACGAGTGCAGAATGCTGAAGTTTACTCCACTTTATGACAATGTCGATATAGATTTATATGCGAGGTTTATTGCGCAGAATGTAACCTTCGCATAAATCGATGACCTTTATTTAGAAAACATTAAGGCTTAGGTTATAGTTATAGACCTGGCAGTTAAATCTGTATCCAAGAATTTCTTTACAAAAAATTTAAGGAGTAGGCCTAATATCGAGATTAAAACAGCATTCAATTGATGGGCTTCGGGAAACATAATGGTAAGCCATTATTTTTCAAAATTTTTTTTACATCAAACTGTTCCTCAGTACTGTTTTTATTAGCTTGTTACTTTACCACTTCTTAGATTTTTGAGAACATGGCAGCATAATTTACACAGAATCACCTTGATGCTCAGTATGCTACTCTATGGAGTTTCTCACCAGAAAAACTGCTCTTCTGAACAATTTAAAAAAATGTGGCTTACCATTATGCTACCCGAAGCCCTTCAATCGCTTAAATTTTTGTTTTTTGTTGTTTTATCTCTGCGATATTCTTAAGTTTACTCCAAAAATGTCGAAGACGAGATGTTGACAATTTAAAGTCGATTTTCTTATAAACTTTCCACTTAAGAAGAAGTGGGCTTTTCAATCTTTTGTTATTTTTTTTTTTCATTATTATTATTTTCGTCGCATCTCAAATTTTGGACCGGATTTGTTTGCAAAAGTAGAATTTTTGGCATTATATCTATATATACGTAAAAAAAAAAAAGAAGAAAAACAGAATGTAATAGAAAATCAGTAAGTGTTTGCGCGGTGGTCTTATTCCATAAAGTGAGTTTTTGGTTGCTGAAAAGAGGAGGAATAGAAGAAGAGGCATGGTAACCGTTTTCTGTGCACTGATGATAGTGAACAGAAAACCGAATGAAAGCAGAAAGTAGAAGAAGAAGCAGACGAAGAACAAGAATGGCAGAAGAAGAAGAAGAAGAAAAAAGAGTAGAAAAGCAGATGTTTCACTTCAACGTTCCTTTTTCCAGTTGGGCGGCTGTTTTGTTTGCGAAGATGTTTGGCTCGTGCACGAGCTGCACCGAGGAAAAAAAACCGGGGGGGGGGGTAATATAAGATGGTGTAAGAACGAAAAAGAAAATTTGGAGGGATAAAAAAAAATGTGGGAAATGAAGAAAAAAAAAATTGGGGAATAAGTTTGAAGTCGTTCCAAGTGGCCAATAGCCCGACTTTGGTATACTAAGTACAAGTCTTGTGTTTTTCTGTGTTTATTGGAGTAAAGAAACAAGACAAGAAATTTGAACTGCTTAGGTTTCTGAGGAAGGAGGGGGGTGTGTGGTCGATTTGGTTTGTCCTTTTTTTTTATTGTGTGGGATTACAAAGTACTATAAAACGTCTTTTTAGAGGCTGTTTGGAAGTAGCTATTGTAATGCAATTCGTCTAGTCATTCGACGACAAGGCGGTTTTTCTTTTTATTCTTCGTCTACAAATTTATGCTGTGTCTGCAAAGTTGGAGACAATGTTGTCAATGGGGGGAGGATGTTTGTATCAAGTTCTAACCAGTTTGTTTCGTATCTTTTGTAGTCTAACAACTTGTACATTAGCATTATAATTGTACGTACACTGATGTGTAATTACAATGTATTGTATTATTGCACAGTGACAGCTGTAATTCGTTATGTGCAATGATTCTCGACGTGACTGATAACTGAATTCGACATATTGACGACGTAACACTTTCCAATGGAACTGACGTCACATTGGAAACGTTAAATTTAATTTGTGTCGATGTTTTCAAGAATGTTCATTTCACTAAACGTTCAATGCCCATTGTGTAATGTCTCAATTTCTCAACCTGCGTTTCTGGAAATTTGCGAATTAGGGATACGAATTGACTCGCGTAACATTACGTTACGGTAATGAGAAAAGATGTTATATTTATATTTTTATTTATAAAAACGCGTTTTTTTTGTTGTTGTTGTTGCTCAATTTTGAAGATCCTAAGTGTAATTGGTATTTCTATAATCAAATAAAAGTAAATTGAAATTTCAATTATTGATGCCACCTATCCATCCTAATTCAATACGGTATATCGATGTTGGAAAACCGAAACACTACAAATGTTGTTTATTCTAATCGGATGAGTAATAACACGATTTGGTTAAAGGGTTTTGTTTTTCGGGATAGATTCAACTACTGTATGTTAATCGACTTTTATTTCAAAGACAGAAACTTCCAAGAAATTTGTTGGTACTTCCTAGTCTTCATATTTCGTGAACTTAGTGGACAGTCTTGTTGTCTTATCGGAAATTTACTTAATGTCCTTGTAGTTGCATAGTTCACGCACTGAGTTTTCTTATAACGAAAGTTGTTTCTGCTCCAATTAAACTCGTTGTATGAGACTCATGACTGTACGTCATGATCCTATATGTCGAATAATAAAAAGCAAAAGGGCACAAAAAATAAGTGGAAAGGTGGATTAGAAGAGTCTGAAGGAGGAGTCAAGTATTGATCGGCAGAAGCTGTGTTGTTTGCAAAGCATCACGAACTGCAAGTAGACAGACAGACAGACAGACCTAGACAGACACTCACGAAAAGCTCCTCGAAGTTGTGTGTCGTACGCAGTAAACGATCGGCATGTCCTCCTGTTTGGCATGTCCTTAGGGGAAAACTTTCTTCATATTGACAATTTTTTTTTGTATTTATTTATAATATACGTACTACCTACTTTCTTCCTCTTCTGCCATGTTGGGTTTTTTCCTCCTTCTTGGAATATGACGACAAAAAAATTCGATCCAAAGTACGACAAGTTTGGTTTTTTTTCTTTCGCTTTTACCTTCAACCCAATCGATTGTCGGAACTCTATTAAATGATCTCCGTCTTTAAAAATCGATTTTGATCGTCCCGGAGTTTATTTTTTTTTTTACTTCTTCAAACTTCTGGTTGGCAGAATGTTGTCGCGCAAAGAAAAAGCGACCTTTAGGGGGATGACTCGTCGCGATAAACTTGAGTGGAGGAATGTTAGATCTCCAGCTTTTTGACTCGAAGAATGTCGCGTGCCTCGAGTGCCTATAAGGTTTACTGTGTGTGTGTGTGTGTGTTAGTTCACTTTCTAGAACCCAAAGGGTTTACCTCGATGGTTGTCTTCACCACCACGTGAAAACAATGTACAATCCCGATGTGTCTTTTATGTTTTGGTAAACACTATAAAAAAAGTTTGTAGAATACTTGAAAACTTGTGGCTTTCTGTTAAACTCTCTGGATGCGAGTTGGTAGGCCTACTTTGGTATATCTGAATAATTTAAGAGTCTTCGATTTATGCGAATTCCGCTATTATGCGACGAGAGAAATTGTTACTGATACCTTTTTGTAATGCTAGAAAACTTCCTTATTATGCGATTCTGAGAATGATCCACGAGTTAATGAACACTTCCGCACTTGACACTCTTTTGGTAAAATGCGTTCGCCTATAAGAACTTGCTTAAATCGAGTAATGTTTTCTTTATTATGAATCAGCTTATTAGTTATGTTGGCGATGATGACCCTTTAAGTACCAAAACCAAATGGTCGTTTGTGTTTCCTTTGAAAACCAATATTACGTGGACACATGTTTACGGTCGTGTTTGCCAACTTGCTTGAAAAGGGGCTACACTAGGGACATTTCCTGTTTTCGTTCTTTCGACCAAACAACATATTTTCTTGCTTTTATTATCCTTTTGCTTTCATTTTTTTGGGTGGGTTAAATATTCAGAACCCATTCCTCTTCTTTACGCGAAAATTTGCTATAAAACCCCGTTTCGGTCGTGAATGTTCAAACAACATTGAACCCAGAAATAGAACCGTTTACCAAAAGACTAGAGGTTGACCAATATACCGATGCTTGACGAGAATTTCAATGAAGATTGACTTAGCAATGTCCCAAAAAGGCCAACCAATTTGGTGGGTTTTTCCCCCTCCCCTCTTTTCTAAATGCAACGAACGATTTGTTGTGTCCTTTTTTTGTGTGTGTGGGGGGGGGGGGGATGTCATGACATTGCAGCCAATTTTCCAGCTGTTTTGGCAATAGGCCAGAAAAAGGGGAGGGGGTAAAGTAAAGAACAGTTTGACTGCTGTTTGCAGGTTTTTCTTTTTTGGTCGTTGCTGTTTATTTTTTTTGTGTGTTTGTTATCGTTGTTGTTTTCTTCAATTTCGGTTTGTTCTGCTGCTAGATGCGGAAGTTCCCCCTGGGACGCAAAGTCATTTCTATTAGTTCGCATACCCGATGAATGAATCTGATCATTTTTTTCTTTAATAATTCATTTTCTTCAAAGAATTGAAATTACACCTTGATTTATGCGATTTCCGTATACGCGATTTTGTGTACGCCAAAGTGGTCTTTCTTTGAAATTGACTAGAAGCATTGAAGGCAAGACTTTTTGAAGAGAACGGATTTAACGAAGATTCTTACTGTGTAGTGTGTAGTTAATGAAGTTTTACGTTTAGTTTACGGTTGACCTGTATGGTGGTTATTAAAGTTAGAGTATCGTTTAGAACAAGAGAAATATTTGTATTATGTTTTTTGGGTAATGACCAACAGGTCATTATGCTTCTATACGGAAAATATTATTTTTAAAATTCCTTAATCAGGTGTTTCATAAAACATAAAATGTTGACTTAAAATATGTCCAATTTTTTTGTAGAAATTTTTTTTTTTGTGTTTATAAAGTTAAAAAATGCATACACCCATAGTTTATTTCTGTACTAGTAGCAACGTTCGTTAAGTTATAGTTGTTCGTTTTTAATGTTTATTTAGTTTTTGTGATTTGTTTACGTAAGCAGTGTTTGTTGATGATTTTGGTTATCGTCAGTGCTTTTACATGGATTTGTTGTTTTAGTTTTTCTGCGAAGTTTTAATTTGTTTTTTAGACTTTCCCCGTCACTGATATTGTCTTGTACAGAAGTTCGTTCCTTTTTTTTCCAGTAAATTTTAGAGATATCCTACTTTAGTTTTTTGTTAAATCACACTATATAGGTAGTCCTCGATATATGCGAGAGTAATTTTCTTATTATCTTCCTAGTAACTAATTACGCAAGATCAATGAAACTAGCACCATTGAAAAGACAACGGTAACAATGTTTACGCAAACAATGTTTGTCAGACACATGTTTCTCGCATGATTTGTTTTCATGATATTTGGATGTATCGCGATAGATGAATAACTCTGTAGAATAGGCCTTTACGTACA
>JAQIWH010002027.1:0-27040 GCA_034695005.1 Cryptops parisi
TTCAAGGCAGAGCCAGAAACAATAAGTTTTAGGTTTCAGTTTCTATTCGCAGTTTCAGTATTTCAGCTTTTAATTTTTAAAAAAATGGTGTTTCTTTTTCTATTAAAACAAGGAGATGATGATAATGGTGGTGGAATGCAATATTAGACTTACTAATATTATTTCAAAAAATTAAATAATAAAATAAAGCGCTATCCAATGATTTTAGTAATAATACAAACTGTTCCCTTTCAATGATTCTTTCAAATACAAGTTATTTACACTGAATTCGTCATGTTTTCGGTCCAATAGTTTCAAAATGTGCGTCTCGCACTGAGATCTGTTTGTTTTCAACAATTTTTTTCAAAAAGTCAGTTATTTACACTGAATTCGTGAAACTGTGATCATATGAAAATTTCACTTTTATAATTTATAATAATTTTTTCTTACTTCAACAAGTCATATACGTATACAAAATTCGGATAACTTCAAAGAAATTCAAATGTTACCGGTAAAGTATAGAATCCAAGCATATCTAAACCTCTTCGGGCAAAGTATAAAATAGCACCTTGTATACAATTGTTTAACTTAGTTGAGATTAATTTAGGTCAGTTAAAAACATTACCTCTACAACAGTAGTTAAGCCTAAATTTAGGCATAGTTTTAAATCTAACTACCAAAAGTTCTTGCTTAACCTAACTATTCCTATGTTAATTTCATACGTTGCTTAACCAGGTTTGGCATGCTATAGATTGCCTGGATTCTATATATTGTCAGTAACTGTTTATATATGTATTTATAACAATTACATTTAAAATTTATAATAAAACTATATAAAAAAAACACGGTTATTTTATATTTCAAAATTGTTAGGTTTATACCTACACAAATTGGGTAACTTCAAATACAAATAAATATAAAACTTCAATATCTCAAAAAATCGTACTATCACACATACAAAATCCGGATAATTTCAAAGCAAAATCCATACTCTCACACTGTAACATGAAAATAATTTTTAAAGGTGCTTGTTGGAGAAAAGTTGACTTTTGATCGATTTCTTCACAAAACTCGGTGTTTTATCCCCTTATTTTATTTTTTTTTACCCTTACTTTCAACCTCTCAGGTTTTTTTTTTCTCCCCCTTCAAACACCTCGTTTATTCTTGCCCATAGTCTCTGTCGCTGACAGCTAAAATAGAAGAATTTTCAATTGTCAAAAGAGAAGAAGAGGTGTGTGTGTGTGAATTTTTTTTTAAGAGGGGGTAAAAGAGATTTTTGCCCACAGGATGAAAGTTGAGGGCGGGGATAGATTTTGCCTTCTTCCAATTTTTTTTTCTCTATTTCCCCCCCTTTTTTTTTTTTAGTTTTTCCCCCCTTTTTTCTTTAGCAAAAAAGTAAAAAAACAGTCCAAGTCAATATTCGGCTGCTACTATTCGAAGCATTAGATTTGCTTCACTTTCGCATTTTGAAGAGAAATCACGTTTTCGGTCCTGCCTTTTTTTTTATATATTATCCCCCCCCCATCCCCGTATTTTTTTCTTATACAAAAAAAAATGGTCATCAAATTTTCAGATGACATGTATTCAGTGTGAAGAAGAAGAAGAGAATAAAGAGAGAAGAAGATTTCTCTCAGAAAAACGTTCTTTTTCAGCTCGAGGGCAAAACAAAAAATGTAAAAGGGAATTTTTGTTCATAGGCCAGTGTCAAATCAAATTGATAAGCTCATAGTTTGTACCTCAGTATTTTTCCTCCCAAGTTAACTTTTGCCTATATACATATTTATTATATATATACGCCGGCATCGTATTTTGTTTCGCACAAGAGTGAATTTACAAATTGAAAACAAAATTGAAAAACTATAAAACAGCAGTTTTTAAAGTAGAAAATTGCCTTTCCTGTCCGTTTTTATACTCTTTTATATTAGCTCTTCACTTGTGAGTTTGTGAGCTGGGAAATTTAACTGCCATCTACACTCGCTTATGAGAATATACTGTATAGTTCAGAATACCAAAAAACGTATAAAACCAAATAAATAAAAAATAAACAAAAACCGAAACCTGAACCTAATGAAAAAGTTAGACCCTACATATATAAAAATATCGCATATCAATATCGCAAATCTTATATGAGGAACTGCTAGTTGTTTAATTAGCGATGCAATTGGCGCGTTTCATAGCAGAAATTTACGTTTCTGGAACAACAAAAAATAAAACACGTTCGCACGATAGTTTTGATAAATGATTTTTCATTGAAACCGAAAAAAAAATAAAGGTGCAAATATATATGTATATAAATATATATATATAACTATCACGTGACATTGCGTGCTCTCACACTGTTTAGTCCACTTCCGCCTAACCCCCTCCCCCGCTCTCTTTACTCATTCAACGAAGACACCGCTACCACAAACCTATACAAATTGATGCAGTCAATTACCGTGGAACCCAAACATAGAAATATATATACGTGTCTACATAAATAGTGCAACGAAAGTAACAAAAAATATATGAGTTAATGTTATGGATGGCCATAGTTCATGTGTTCCCGGGGATCCGAAACAGCGATCCTAATTCAATAATAAATGAAGAGCAACTATAATACGGAATAGGGGGGAGTGAGATATATTTTATGGGTCGGTAGGAAATCGTGACAAATCCTCTGTTTGAATCTGTGCCGATTAGTGGTTATGAACCCCATGCTGGTCGCCAAAGAAGTTAATGAAATGCACGGAACAGAGAAGCACAAGAAGAAGCTGTGTCGACGACATCATTGCTTCGACATATTTGGCCATGTTCAATTTCACGCGCAGCGTGAGCCATTCAACTACTGGATTGTCGAGCAGTTAATACTTGCAAACTGCAAATGACGTCCACCGAATCTCATTATTCGATGATTGAATAATAAAAACTGCAAAACTCGAAAGTGAATATATGAAACTCCTTGATCTAAGTGCGCGTGGCTTTACTTTGATAATTGAAAGGCCTGGTGTAAAAAAAGGGTGTTAAGTAACATTTATTCTCAAAAAATGACCTAATAGCATTTTCGAATGTGTTAAATGCAATTCCACCTTTCTAACGCACAATTTTGACCAAAACAACAAATGTGTGCAAAGATATTTGCGCAAAAAGTGTGAAGTAGACCATGGCCATAAGACATCAATGCAAGTTCAAATCTTTAAACGCAATTTCCTCAAAATTGTAAAAACAAATATTACTTGACACCCTTTTACATCAGGCCCTTCAATTACATACGCGTACAAAGAGTTTGTAAAGTATAATTACACAAGAAGAACAACCTACAGGGTGAATCAAAAGTACGGTTCCATGAAAATATTATAAAGGTCATTATAATGACAATTTGAATTTCAGATATAATAACACCTTTGTAGGGCTCTTTACAATAGTGGTATTGGCGTTCACCTCGCATCGTTGCAAACCGGAAATCGCATTGCTACATTGGAAACTATGAGTTGTAGCTACCAAGTCATATTTAGAAAGTCGTGGCCACAAATTCATCTAGTAAGAATCCATTTTTGTTTTATTTATTTTCAACAATGCAACCGAAATAAAAATGTATACAACAATAGAAAGAAAAAAAGGCATGCTGCTCCTACAACAGCTTTGCTGCAAGTCATTCCTACCATGCAGTGGAGTTACTTCAGTTGCTGCATGATTAATTTAAATACGGATTTAAAGATGCATGACAACTATAAAGTAAAATAACTCCACTGAGTAGCATGTGTGACTTGCAGAGAAGCTGTTGTAAGAGCAGCATACCTTTTTCTTCCCATTGTTGTATCAATTTTTATTTCGGTTGCATCATTGAAAATAAATAGAACAAAAGTAAATTCTTTCTAAATGTAGCTACAACAACAACTTTCTAAATATCTCTTGGTAGCTTCGACTCATAGTTTCCAACGTAACAATGCGATTTCCGGTTTATCACAACGCGAGGTCAATGCAAACACTACCATTGTAAAGAGCCCTATAAAAGTGCTATTAATATCCAAAACACAAAATAATAACCTTTAGAATATTTCGATGGAACTCAGAGTTTTGACTCTGTATATTATAAACCAATAAAAAAATAGCTTAAATCTAATTCGCATATAACGAGTAATTTTTGTAACAAAAATACAAGACAATATATAGTTATATAATGACCCCCAATTTTTTCTTCTTTACCCACAATTTATCTCGACTATAACCCGATTTATATACCGTACAGTTACAGTATATAAAACACAACGATACTGAACAACATGAATTACACTATCGATACTATTCATACAACATTCTTCATTTTCAATCCACAGGCTTAAATCGAATAATTTCTCCCCTTTTTCTATAGACTTCGATTACCTTATTCTCTCTCCCTATTTTTAGTAGCCTCTGGGTGGCCGTCATCCCTGAGACGTGTGGGAAAATTGTTTTAACCCCCTGGTTTTAAGCTGGTCAATAAGCGATAGATCATCACACCGAGGCGGCAACGTAGAACAGAATAGAGGGAAATATATATCCCCATCTCCCCACAAGAAAAAATCCTGGGTTCACTGCTCTGAAGCTTTTCAAACAAAGGGGTACAATTTTTCCTCTCTACCGATAAGCTTTTTGAGCTATTCAACTTTGTCTCCCGAAGCTTATTTTTTGTTCGATGTATATGTACTGAAAAAAAAGCCAGACATAATTAACACTATCGAGACTAATCCGGATTTCATTGATACTGTTCAGTGATACTTCTGTTTCATTTTTAGTTTTCGCCTACCTACAGCATGTTTTCAATATTCTTTAAAACACGCTTGTTACATTTAGCTCTCCATCTTTTCGGTTAAATCGCTTGAAAACCTATTGTTTTCTCACTGAGTTGAGTACAGCACGTTTTCAACGAATTTTATATCAAAACGTTGTTTTTTTGTGTGTTTATTTTACATTGATCTTTCCGTCTTTTCGGTTAAATCGCGTGAAAACGTGCTGTTCTCAATGAGTAACACGTTTTGAATGAGTTTCTTCAAAACGAACTTTCCATTAAATCGCGTGAAAACGTGCTGTTCTCACTGAGTTGAATTCGGCTAGTTTTTGATGAGTTTCTTCGACATTAGCTATTTACTGTACGAATACATTAGTTATAAGAACACTGATTTGTTAAATAATAAAATATTTACGTGTGATAAATAAGTCGTACAATGATAACTTTGCGTACGACTATATACGATGGAAGATCAAAACGTTTCCGGAAAGAAATAGTTTATTTGTTTATTTTAATATTTTGAAAACTTGTTGATCAATTCTCGTATTCAATGACAACTTTATATGTATATTACTACATAATTATATACGGTATAACCAGGTAGTTTGTCATTATTTGCAAAAACAGCTACTACTGTAGTGAGAAATGCAAGATGGAAAACAAATTGCATAACTATGTACAAAAGTACATTCAGTTCAAAAAGTTTCCGGAAAGGCATAATTAATTGTTTATTTTAATATTTCGGAAACTTTTTGATGAACCTTTGTATTCGAGAGAAAATGTTTTTATTTAACCACGCAATTTGGCATTATTTGCAAGAATAGCTACAAGTAAGCTATACAATACTGAAAATTAGATACAAATAATACGAAGAGATCCTCGATTTATGCGAAAATTACGTTCCGCACATTTATCGAAATTTCTATAAAGTAACCAGCGTTATTATCAGTGTGGTCCAACGCGGAAACAAAATCGCATAATAACGAAATTCTCTCTCATACAACGAGCATCTGGTTAGATATTTCTTTCAAAAAAAGTACCTCACACTAATAACAATAAAAAACTATAAGGCCTATTAGTTTTTATCACCAACTTTCAAATATTTACTAAACACAACGCAACAGGCTTTTGTGTCGTTATACGTTGTTGTGGTTCCTTTTCAGAATCGGGGGATAGGGCTATTTCTTCCCGTCTAATGTTTATTTATCCCACAGTTTCCGATATAAGCGAAAGGCCAAAGGTTCTAGCAAGGGTGTAGTACAGGGGCCACACGCAGTCATTGACCAAAAAATTGTCACCATGGTAACGATGTTGATGATGACGATGACAGGAACCATTTTTGCGCCTTTTAAATATCCACATTGACCAATAAAAGGGGGAGACAGTGAAAAGGGAAAGGCATACACAAAAAAAAAAGGGGGAGAGATAAAATAAAAATCTAGGGTTAGTAACATGCTGGACACATCCCATATATTAAATAGGTTGACAGCTTCAACCTTTTAAAAAAAAGGTTTCAAAAAGTAGACAAGAGCACTTATTAGTAGTACTTTCCACGTTGGCGGTTTGTAAAATGGTTGACTCTTTTTTTCAACATTATTACTATTATCAATCTCGCTTTTCTAGTTGTTGACCAAAAGGATTAAAAGGGTTGTGACGAGAGTGTGTGTAGTATAGAGTTTTGCATTTGACAGGAGGACTAGTTGTTGGTGTTTTTCCCTCGCAGCTAGGCAAAGTTCAACCGTTCGGAACGACTGGTGGTCAACTCATGTCACGCGAGAAAGCCAATTTTTGTTTGTGTGCCTTTTGTTCCATGTCCAGTTTGTTTGTCGATCCTCAACGTGGACACCCGAATCGTGAGAACGTTTCTATTAGCCTTTTTAACGCTTGCCAATCGAAAACCGGAAAACGGATACGGTGTATAATTTTTTTGTTATTTATTTATTTTTGTTCAATTATGTCAGATAGTTGCACACTTCAACTCATTGCAAACAAACAAAAAATATCGTCCTCATTTTTATTTGCATTGTCGTGCGTACAGCTTTAAACAAAAATTTCACTTATTAAATTGACGATATACGTAATGTTAAAATTAATGGCAAAGTTTCACTATATAACTTTAAATATTACGTAAAAAAATCATATTTTATAATAAATTTATGAAATATAATATGAAAAAAAAAGCATAGTGTACCAGTACTGAAATTTACTGTCTTTAAGAATATACAAAAGGTGGCACAAAATTACCTTAACTATTTGTTTTCTCTGTAACTTTAGAACGAAATGTAACTTGAGAATTATCCAAAGGTGAAAGAAAGTGTGATTGTGGGAAATTGTTTACAGAATATGTGAAAAGTAATATCAGCTGAATAACCACCCCCATTTTGTTCGCAAACATTTTCACGGAGTTTTTCATTTAATTTCCCAGAATTTCAAGATAAAGGGTAGCTGAATCATCTATGGTTTGACAAGCTATTGGCATACACTTTATCCTTGAGACACCCCAAAAATAGTCTGGGACAGAAAATATTTCCAAGACTTGTACTTTATTTCACCGTTAGGTAGTTCATTTATTACATTTCGTTCTAAAGTCATCGAGAAAACAAATGGTTAAGGTAATTTTATGCCACCCGATACTAGTTCTGTAGGTACACTTTAGAACATCATACGTAGCTTAGCATTTCTACAAGTACGTCGTATTTGACTCGTAAATCTCTTCAACATTGTAATTTTTTTCTCAAAATCATTCCAAAAGTATATTTAATTTATTAATTATGTAACCGCAATCAAATTTAAATCGGACTTAAAAACGACACACCAAACTGGATCGTATTAAACCATAGTGAACTCACTTTTATCTGTTTTTATGAGTTAAAACATTGCATGAAATGCGGCCACTAAGTCACGATCTAAGCATAAACCAAGATGTCTCTGGACCGATTAGAAGAAGTTACACGGCACTATAAGCCAATTGGAATAGAATGCAACCATATAGACAAATCATACGTAAAATAATCATTATCCCAAATGTAGGTTTTTTAACTTAGCGAGGTATGGTTTAAGACGATCCAAGTTAAGTACAACGATGTTCATAAACGTTTCATGATCAACAGCTGCAACAGTTCCAACGCATTAAAACTTAAACTGAAACAAAGACAATGGTTACCGATAACTAAAATACTTTCAACTGTATTCAGTTATCAAGAACTAAATACGTACGATTTCAAACTGCCATAACTTTGTTAGTTTTGCGAATATCGGATTAAACATTGCACAAGCGTGTTCAGCGTAATGCAGAGATGCGGTCCGTACAGTTTAAACGATTTTAAACGACTTGAAATTTTTCGTCAAACTTAATCAAATAGCCAATGCTATCATATATAAAAGCCTGTATATACTTCATTCAAAAAACTCTCACCGAACTTTTTATTCAACCAGTCTTCAAGCGTCCGTTTCTCTTAAAATTGATGACATCGCGCTTCTCTTTCATCACAGAATCCTATACCTGATTAAACACAACAACCAAACTGCGCATCCCGGAAAACTCCCCCCCTCCCTTCCCCAAACTCAAATATATATAACAAAAATAAAAAAAAATTAAAACATAAAAAAATCCCAGTGCGATGAGAAAGGGGGAGGGGGGTCAAAAGCCTCGTCACGTGGCAGGGACCTGGGCAGCTGTTTCTTTTAATCTGGCAAGCGGCGCCTCGTGGCGTGTGAAAGTTGGCCGAATCAAAAGGAACGCATGCGTTACAGAAGCGTGTGCGCACGCCTGTCCACAATCGCACAGACAACTGCGCAGAGGGGGTGAAAAGCTAATGTCAACAGTGGAACCCGTGTGGACCTTCTAGCTGCTACTGTGTTTAACTTTAAGCCTACTACTGCTACTATTACTCTGCTGCTGCTGCTGCTACCTGCCGCCACACGCGCCCCTCCCAATTCTATTTAATACAACAACAACACCCATTGACCAGCGGCTTAAGAGAAGGAAAAGTGAGCAATTCTGCTTACCCCACCCCCTGATTAAGGAAAAAGGGGGGGGGGGTAAAAGAAATAGACTGGGTTTTGATTGTTTCGCTTGTTAGAAAGCGACGACCATGCAACTATACAGTATTATGTCTTATTATTATTATTATTATTATTATTATTATTATTATTATTATTATTATTATTATTATTGTTGTATACCATTCCTAATACAAGATAGAGCCTCGAATTGCGAGGAATCACGTTTTCGCGAAAATGTTGCATGAATCGAAAAATTTAATCAAAATTCCCATTAAATGTAAAAGAAATTAATCGTGTAGTAGCACATGTATAATAGCACAAAATCGCACTATACTGAAATCATCTCGCCTATAACGAGTATGTTTCCATGGTTCCACATTAATTTCATTTATCGCATTTTAGCGAAATTGTACATACTTTCGTAAGAAATTCGCATAAAACGAAGATTTCTTGTACTATTATACGATGTCGGAAATAAAAATTAATCTTGTAGTTTTATGTCTTAATACTCTCTTTCTTCACGTATTATGTATATCACAGTACATTTATTTTTTTTACGAACATCATTATTTCAGAAAATTAAGAAATTGACGATGAGGTGAAAATGATGATGAGCTGGGTTTTTAAAGAAGCAGGAGAAAACAAAAGAACAACGACAAATTTGTGTCAGACTACAAACTGGATCCGTATGAAACGAATGAGAGACGAACCCGGAACCTCTCGCACCAGAGACGAAGGTTTCAACCACAAGTACAACTTCATACCCACTCTTTTATACTATCCAGCGGTGTGGTTATGTTTGAGTTTGATGTCCAAAAACAAGAAAATCAATTACTGTATGTCGTATCAATTTTAGTTCACGTTACTTGAGCATATTTAGCATATTTTTGCACTTTAGCATCAACCGTGGTTATGCTGCATCTCCAAAACTAAAAATGATACAACAAAACCAATAACACTTTTGGAATCATCGTCCCAAATATACCAAAAACCAGGTCTAACTGTTCAAGGTGACACAAATTTATTTTTTGTTGTTTTAAACATTAGCAAAATAAAGTGACTTCCAAATGTTATGTTAGTCAGCGTGGAATTTCTCTTTACAAAAAAAAATAAGTATTCAGTCTCACTAAACAACGTTTATACATCACAACATCATAATCAAATCTACACGTCATAATATCTATAAAAAAAAATAAAACAAGAAAAAAAACCACTAAAAACACAAGTTACAACATGGGGGTAAAGAATAATAACAGTGAAAAAAAAAACTATTTTGTCGAACGTCCAACAATTTGATCCCAAAGCAGATCAGATTGCAACGCTGTCATTGGTTCCCGGCCCGTTTTCCTCTCCAGCATCCGGAACCGCATCCTTCTCTTCACCTTGTCTTTTTTATCCCCCCCCTTCTACCCATATTTTTTATATCTCCCTTTTTTTCATATGCCACTCTCTTTTTCCTAGAAGTCCTTCTCCATCCCTCTCCCAGGGTGGGGGGGTCCTATTTGTAGTTTTAATCGGACGTCTTGTCGCCCTGGTGACAGGTATATCCCAGAGTCTTCTTCTTCTTCATCATCTTTTTCCAAGCATTTTCTTTCTTTTTGATATGTGTATATGTATGTCTGTCTGTGTGTGTTTATCAACGTTGTCGATGGAGAAAGAGAATGCCTAGCAACACAACCCAACCCAATGGTGAGCGTTGGAACAAGTGCGCATGCGCGCGGATCATTCGTTATTTCGTATCTGATGATGGGGGTAGGTTGCGCGTTGCAGACATTGTTTCCTCTGTGTTAATGGCGTCACTGTGCTCCGAGTTCTGATAAGCCAAACCACGTGATAAGGTGTTTCTTCACCTATCATCTGTATCACCCTTTACCCAAAACAAAACTCGCCGAGCGTCAAATTCAAAACCGTTTGCGTCCATATCTACTGTTTACGATGATCCCAATACCAAAGCTGATATTTGGCACACTTTTAATCAACAAATTGTTGAGTGTGTTTGTTTAATTGTATGTTTGTATTGTCAGGAATGGACTTTTGGTCTGAAATAAAATATAATAATAATAATAAATTGAGGTTTGTTTAATCGTTCGGTTTTTGTTATAGTTAAACGAATCTCTTCAAACTAACAAAAATAACTAACAAAATTAATCACTAGTGATCTGTCAAAATGTGGTTATTTGTGTAATGTAGTTATTTGAACTTTGTGAAAAATATACAGAAGTTTTGAAGGGCCTGGTTGTAAAAGAGTGTCAAGTAACATTTGCACAATTTCGAGGAAAACGCTTTTAAAGATCTGACTTTGCTTTGTTGACTATGAACTATTACTTCACACTTCTTGCACTAATATCTTTGCACGTATTTTTATTTTACTCAAAATCATGCGTCAGAAAGGTAAAATTGCACATAGCACATTCGAAAATATTTCTAAATCATTGTTGATAAAAAAGAAATGTTACCAACACCCTTTTTACATTTAAGAAAATTGTACTTGATTTATGTTAAAAACTTAAGAAAAATCTTTACGAATAATGGAGATAAATCTTGACTTACTGTTTCCTGTATGCATAATCCTAGAATAGTTCATGATTAATAGTGTAATGCAGTGCCAGCGAGAAATGCAGAAATCCTTACGTTGAGTAATGCAGAAATCCCTATAACTTACATAGTATACAAAGATGTTCCTATAAAGTCTAGTCAAATTTTAACCACAGATACCAACAAAACAAAGCAAAAAATCAATATAAACATGAATCCGGAAATGCTTCCCTTATAAGTTAACACAAGTTGAAGTTGCGTAATTTCATACGCCTATTCGTCTCATAATAGCTGTTGTATGCATTTTCAGATCCATGTTTATATAAGGACTTTTTGCTTTGTTTTGGTGTAGTAATGCTTAATGTTTTAATATTATAGTAATTTTTTAATCCCCGTTATTGTTTTATGTAGTAATTGTTTTTTAGTGTAATGTAGTGTTTGACGTAGTAGGTCAACCAACCACAGCTGTGGTTGAACTTTGACCCTGTTTAGGAACACCCTGTGTAAAGAAATATTAACAACGGTGTCGTCAATGCTAATGTAAAGTACTTAATTTTTAAGATTATTATTTAGTTTAAGAAGGTAGGGCATGTTAACGATCCACTACTACGTTGTCAGAATCTCACTCGCTCCAATGGCCCCCGTGGTAAAAGAGAAAGTGAGAGTTGAGTCGCGACACGTATTTCGCTATCAGCTTCTCATCTGCAGCTTAATTGCCATAACAGGAACTCGTTTCACCGCCCGACACGTTGTTGGGTTTGCGCCTCGCTACTTCCATCTCTTATCCTTCCTTCGTCGCCATCCGGCGCCAATGTCGGCCATTTTGTGGCCAAAACACTCGTGTTCAGTTTCCGCAATTTTCCATTTTTTTTTCTTTAATATATGTATTTTTTTTTTCATTTCATTTGCGAAAAATAAAACAAAAATATATATATATAATGATGGTTCATTATGTTCATAGGTAAAAAGTCATTGCCAATTTCCACTTTCGCACCCTTCGTCGTTGTTATTATTGTCGTCATAATGAGCAAAACTAACGGTGGTGTACTTTGTTTATTCGAACGAATGAAAACAGGGGAGGATGATGATGGAGCCAGAGAAAAGATGGGGTCCATGGTTGCCGCGGAAACGCCAACTGAAACTTGACGCTGAAACGCAACCGAGCGCGAATCGTATTATCGTCGTCGTCCGCGAAAAAGCGAAAAGATATCCCTTGGAAAAAAAATGGGGGGAAAAGGCACCATGTCGCAAACATCATCATCATCATCATCCGATTTCAACAACCCCTCTGTTCCTCCTACATCATCATTTATTTATTTGCTTCCAAGCTCTATCTTAACCCTACAAGACTGAACAGTGATTACACGTTACAGAAACAAGCCTCTATTTAAACATATAGTTCTAAAGGATGCAACATTTAAACATTTAGTTAACCTAAAATCCCTTTTCGAATTTTAATAGCACATAACTTTTAAATGTACTGCATCAATATAGCTACAAGGTCAAAATTCTATGCCGTAAAATTTTATTTACTTTACATTCGAATAATAAGCCTATTCACGTTGTAGCTATTTATAAAACAATAAAATTAAAACTGTAGCTATGCTGGAAAAACCTTTAAAAGCTGTAGCAATGCGCTGTTATGCTGGAAAACCTTCAAAAGCTGTAGCAATGCGCTGTGTTCGGCAGAGAAACTCTACAAAGCTGTAGCTATTCGCTGTTATACAGAAAAGCTAACCTGTTAACTTTGGAAACTACATTAACTTCATGATAAATCGGTGATTAAAATCACGTGATGCAATTAACTGGACTCTATATTCCTCACTAAGTTTGTTTAATAACATTTTAGCAGAAATAACCGGTGTTATCGACAGGAAGTTGCACGTGTTGAACCTTCCAACGCGCATGATGCTTCGAATGACGTTTTTACATATAACCACTTATCAATGGGTGACACCAACCTTTGTGACGTCATTGTTTTGCACCTTATTTCAAGCATAAAATTTAGCTTCAAAATACAAGGTGCCAAGTAGCGACGTTTACACATAAAAAAAAACTATGTACGAAATAGTTTCATCTATACACATACACGTACTTACTGTATGGATGGATGGATATTAACACGATATTATTCATCATTGAAAAAACATCGATTTTTATGGAGCCCAGAGCTTTGAAACAAGATATCAGATGTATAAATTTTTATTAAAAAAAACAAAACAAAACAAATCACAACAAAAAATGGGAATCCTCATTTTAAGCGTCCTTTATACCTTATTATTACTTTTAATCATAATGTTACAGTGAAAACCCGATTTCACTAGTCAAAATCCGATTGACTTTAACCACAACGGTTAAGTAATGCGGCTGAAACGCCATAATTGAATGGTTTAAAATGGGTGTAGAAACAGTTAGTAAAATCTAGTTTTTAATTAGTCAGAAACCGCAGGTTTTGACTGAATTCGAGTTTTGACTGAACAATAGTACCATGATAATAAAGAAACAGAAAATTATCAAATCATAATTTATTATAAATCGATCATTTTGTTTCCTTCACGGATTCAAAAATAGACTAAGTGAAACATTACTGAAACCGATTACATTAATTATGTTAGTAAAAATCACATGAAAAGTAATAAAACAATTCGACTAGAATGATCTTAACACGGAAAAAACAACATGAAAAAAATATCGATTCTTTTTTTTATAAATAATACATATTAATCTGTGACTAGATTGCATTTTCAAATATAAAAACAAAACAAAACAAACAAAGTTAAATAAAAAATATAAAATAAATATGATTATAATAATTATATATATCTACATATTTTTTTGGTCGTCACATAATCCTATAGATAAGTATTTACAAGAGCATATATTTATATATATAACATTGTATTCTTTTCAGTATTGCAATGATTACACTTTTTTGTTGGGTTTAGCAATTATTTTTACAGAGTTAAAAATTTAAAATAAAAAATTTATTTTATTTTTTTTCATATGAAGGACTAGAAAAAACAGTTTTCGAAAAACAGTTTTCGTTTTTCATTTTTTGTTTTTATGGTTTCTAGTAGTCACTACTACTTGAAAAGAAAATAAACATTCCAGGGTTTCAATTTTCCGAAGGACTTTTTGTTTTCAAGTTGTTTTAATTATAAAATAAAGCACGTCAATAAAAATTTTTATACGACGACTTTTTGCCAAATCACTTAGGCTACTGACATATACAAACATTAGTGAAATCCACTAAAAGGAGAAACCAATCGATTTGCACCTTATAATTCCACGTGGTTAACTTGCTACTGATCGAAGCAACTTAAAATATAAAACTCAACATTATTAATTGACCATTATTATTTCATGAACGTATATAAATAAAAATTCTAATGTTAAATAAAACATATATTTTGTAAAAATTAAAATAATTAATTTATAAAATAATAACTTTTTATTGTTTTTAATAAAAAATTATCATAATTTTAAGTGATCAAAATTTAACCGGATTTTTTTCAGTTAGCCTGTGAATAAATTTATTCCGGTTTCTTTTTGATCACCTATTTTAAATTAAATAAATTAAATATAACATAAAAAATATTGATTAAATAATCGATAAAATTCAATAAAAATATAATGAAATAAAAATAATATTTTAAATAATCCAAATTGAACCGGATTTGTTGAACCGGATTTGGTTCAAATAATATTTCGATTTGTTTTTGAGCGTCCATTTTAAATTAAATTAATTAAATATAACATGAAAAAAATTAATATTTAAACTAAAAAGTACCAATTTAATTAATAAATTAATCAATAATTTAATCGTCTCACTGACTTAGAATATTGGATTTAAAATGACTTCTTTGTTTTACTTTTTGTTTAACTCATTTGGTATCAATTCCAGAATGTTCCAGAATCTTCATGGCACTCATCCATTTGTTCATCATCACATTTCAAATCCGACAATGGTCATCGTCAGGATAATTTCAAACATGATTTCCAGTGTTGAAGGCAGTGCAAAACCGGTCACATAATTAATGATAACGCAGAAATTAATTTCACACTTTGACAAATCTGAAAAAAAATCAAAACAAAATAATGTCTGAATAAAAAACCAATAATAAAATAGCCTATACAAGCCAAAGCGCCATTTTAACATTGGCACATTTCAGTTTCACACGTACATCACACATTTGTTATTTTTTTTTACCCCCTCTTCAAGAAGGGGGTTATATAGAATTCTCTTATATAACTCACTCTTTTTTCGAAATAACGTCTACCGTACTACACATTATCAAAAAAACCCTACACTTTTCAGCTTTTTTTTTTGCATTATATCTTCCATCTTCATTGGAACATCGATTTAAACATCGTTTATCGATAACACACGTCCTCAGTTTACGAGTCATTTTTATTTCTTCACAAATCTTGTAGGAGAAGGGGTATACGTTAATCATATACTCCTATAGTAGTAGTACTTTTATCAAAAATTAACCACACACAAAAAACAAAAACAAAAACCAACCACCCCCAAACTAAACTTCCCCCCACAAAAGCACAAAAAAACCAACTAGGGGGGGTTTTAGAGTCACGCGTAGTGCGGATAAGAGCCAATGTGTGACGTCACGTGACTCGGATGGTGGGTCATGCTATGTCCCGACGCCGCGGCGATGTTGGAGTAGAGGTTAGCACTGGGATTGGTCCAGTAGGAGGTGGGCGAGGGAAAAATGCCCCCCGACGACGAGGGGATGCCCGTGTGCGCCCCCACAAAGTTCAGCTTGGGGCTGGCGTGGTAGCTGGACATGAAGAGGTCGGATTGGTACTTGTAGGCCGCCGGGTCGGCCGTGGCAGGCTGGGTGGCCGCCGCCAGTCCCTGGAAGTCGAACTTGTAGGCGTACCGTTTGCCGTGCACCTTGGTCATGATGTTTTTGTCGTAGTAGTAACGCAGTGCGCGACTCAGCTTGTCGTAGTTCATGTTGGGCTTGGACTTGCGTTCGCCCCACCGCCGTGCCACTTCGTCGGGATCAGTGAGTTTGAACTCGCCGTTGGTGCCTTCCCACGTGATGCAGTTGGCGTTGCTGCTGTCCGAAAGCAGCTCGAGCAGGAACTGCCAAAGCTGGATCTGGCCACTGCCTATTCACACATTAGAATTACAACATGAAAAATTACTATTATAAGTCCATATAGATAAAATATCAAAGTTCACGCTTGTATGTCTGTTTGTTTGTTTGTGCTCGCATAAATCGAATACAATTCACACCAATTTTAAAGAAACATTTTTCAAACATCATTACCAACTCCAGAAAAGGTTTCAAGCTATTGTTCATCTTAAAAGTTTTATTACGATTTACGAAGCTGACATTTTGTGTTTTCTGTATACGCTCACTCTCAAATTTATGAGTTTTGGTTTATGTTTACACTAACATAGTTTTTAGGTACGGTACCGGGTAAGAGAAAACACACATCCATTAGAATAAAATGAAAATTACGATTATAGTACAAAAAAGTCTAATTATACTGCATTGGAGTATACACCAAATACCAAAGTTCACGCTTGTTTGTTTGATTATCCGCGCGTTAATCGAATGCAACTACATTCGATTAATGCAAATTTCACTACAATTTTAAAGAATCGTGATACTTGAACAACTCTAGTGAAGGTTTTAAACTATTGCTTCTCTTCAAATTATTACGAAGCTGACAATTTCGTCTTTTGTATAGCCCACCCCTACGCTAAATTTCATTAGTTTTAGTTTTATGTTTACACTAACGTGGTATAGGTTAAGAAAAAAACACATAAAACAAGAAAGATTGCGATTATAGTACAGTACAAGACAGTACCAAAAAAGTTCAATTATACTATAGAAAATACCAAACTATATCAACCAAGTTCACGCTTGTTCGTTTGTGCTTGCATAAATCGAATACGGTTAAACCGACTTTAAAGGAACTTTATAACTAAGTTGGAGTGACTCCAGGAAAGGTTCTAAGCTATTGTCCATGTTAAAATTCTTATCACGCCCCAAATTCATAAGTTGTTATAGTTTATGTTTACACTAACGTGGATAGGTTAAAGAGAAAATTACGAGTAATAAACTTAAATTTATTACATCAAACGTTAAAATCATTCACGAAATGCTGGTTATGTCCAAATTATGTTGACACTTAGAGTAAATGAACATTTGCATTTTAACATAGTTTTAACATAATTTTGACACATGTTCTTTATAAAATAATACTGTGAAGTAAAACATTCTTCAAAACACCTGAAATTGCATTAGGCTACGGTAGTAAAATTTCAACCCCATTTTTCAAACATTTATACAAAAAATGGAGACACAAAAACACTAAGCAATCAACAACGTAATTTTCCATTATATTAACATAGCAGGCTTATGATTCGAACGTCACATTAATTCATTGTATACGTATAAGATACAATACAATGAACAAGTTATTTCGTGTATTAAGTAATCGGATATATTTTTTACTGAAATTCATTCAAAACAAGTAGTGACTTGTAATTTATATACGACTGTTTCCTTTTAAACGTTTATGCATCATTTATTTATTATGTTATTATTTATCTGTACTCGTTTAGAATCACACGCTACTTTCTTATCCCGTTGTACACCACTTTGGAAATATATGTTTAAATTATAGAATCTATCATTTATTTCAATTTTATCATCAATTCATAACTTTTATTATTTTTCTTCACATTTATTACAACGCACAAAAAAAAAATAAAGAAAATTGACAACGAAAACGCTTATTACATTTTCACGACATCACTTCTTATTAATGCGCGACGTCAATAAACACGATTCTTTGTACGTGTGTGTGTGACTTCCAACACACAAAAAAATAAAAATAATAAATGATCACCGCATTTAGTTAGATGGTCGTGTGAACATCGATTTCCGGAAAATTTTCATCAACATCAATAACGTCAAATGGTAATTACTGGTTAGGGTTTTGCACCCATTATTTACCATTTTTCTCTTACTGCTAGTAGCTCTTTCAACAAAAATGAAACAAAAAACACCCAAAAAAAAAATAAAAACGAAAAGGTAGGTAACCTACAAGAGAACGAAAAGAAGAGGAAGGGGGGTAGGGATTAAGCAGTTTTGATGGGCGTTCGAAGTAGGCTTTTGCGTACAAAGCAGAAATTGGCTGTCGGCGAGACGTAATTACATCCAACACGCACGCGCAATGATACAGCCGTTGATCCTCGCGCACAATGGCAACTCTGTTGTACGACAACGACCACTATCATCGTACCCGGCGCTTTGGAAATCGCTAAGCATTACATAGCCAAGGGTCCATTGGTGTAACGTCACTGGCAACGATAACCAATCAGCAAAAGAGGCTATCGATCGATCCCTGGGGTTTTATATAATCTCGTTCTCTGTGTGGTGTGTGGCTGGTAGTGTGTGTGGCTCTCCTGTCATTTACATTTTAGAACGACAACGACGCTATCGCGTAGATGGGAGTTAATGTTTGGCAAGAGTGGGGAAACTGGATAATAAGCGATAATGCCAACTTATCTCTTCTCCTCTCTAAATGCGAGGATTTTGTTGCGTTTGAATTGAAACTCAAAACCCAGTCGTGTCAAACCCCTAACAACTAGGTTGACAAGGGTTCAAAAGATTATAATATTTAATAAAAATATTTAAAGATTATAATATACAGTATTTATGGGCAATCTCACGGTGACTAACATCACATTTGGATATCACTTTTTTTTTGGCTAGTGTTTAATAAATCTAAGAGTAATATTTCCTCATCAAACATGTATCATCATATCAGTAACCGCTTTCAAGTAATATTTAATTCTAATTTTGGTGAATTCAAATGGGAGTTATAAGTATGTAATTAAGTTAGTACTGTGACTAACATAACCGTTTTGAATGATTATGTAAATATTGATCAAGTTTTTCTCTGAAACTAAAAAATACCCGTACTATATTCATATTTACCTATGAATGGACATGTTAATTTTACGTCACAACCAATTGTTCAAAAAAAACTTTAAAATTGAAAAAGGAAAACGTTTAAAAATGTGTATTGTGACTATTAGTAATTCAATTTCATTTAGTAATAATAATAATTAATTAATTAATATAATATGATATACCGATATAACAACATCGAATATGCTTACGTTGACCAAAATAAAAAGCATTTTTGATTGACATTACCATGGAATTGTTCATAGATAAAATTAATTGAAATCTGTTACAGCTCACATATTTCACTCGCGCAAGTCCAATTTAAGCCCAGATTTTTGCTAGTAAATGTTAACCCAGGTTTGTTTATATATCTGTGAATCTGGACATATCTGTGACACTCACGTTGTTATACCCAATATTATTTATGAGATATAGGTATTCTCTAAAAAAAAAGAGTTTAACCCCCTATTACACCCCCTTAACCGGTTTTTCGAAAATTGGAAAAACACGTGTTTGTTCATTTTCAAAGATGACTCTAAATACCAATTTTCACGTGTTTAACACCTTCGGTTTTTGAGCCACGGGGTTTACATGACGAAGCGAAACAAGTGTACATTAAAATTACAATGAACTAAGACGATGGTGAATATCTCAATGTATAGTTGTGTACGTTACAATACCAACATAAACCTCGTGAACCACGGAGTTCACCAAATCAACGTGAATATAAACAAAAATCAACAACGCTAGCATCCCCCTATAATTTAAAGCTCTTATAAAAAATTAAGTTTAAAAAAAATATTTTATAGAATTATTGATTATAAATATATACTGTATACATATTATCCATTAAATTTATATATGACATTAAAATTTAATAATAAAGAAAATTAATCTTGTCATTTACACTATTTTACCAAAAGCTCCGCCCGTGGTGAGCTTCACTGTACATCATTACACCAAGTTAACTGACCAACATAAAAACAAAAAACAAATTACTAAGAATTAATTTTAACGTATTTTAAAAAAATAACTAATATTAAACCCTTACATTTAAAAATATAAATCGAACTACCCTTTATAAACAAACGTTCTCAATTGTCAACTATTATCGCCATACATAGCAACATATAGCAACATTCTATGACAACATGACTATAATGTCAATATTTTTATAATTTTATTTTATAAATATCTAAACGTTAAATCCATACTTCTCAATAGAATAAATGCAATTTTTACACTGACAACTAGTGTCGCCAAACATACAATACAACTGTATATATTGCAACATTCTATGCCAATATAACTACAATGCCGTTTGTTTTGTTTTTAATAATATTTTTTTTACATGAATCTAAATGTCCAATCCATACTTTTTCAATGAAATAATTACAATATTTTACTCTATATCACATTTAAAAACAAAAATCATTGAATAACACTGATATACTTCACCGAAAAGCTCCGCCTATGGGCGAGCTTCACTGTATATCATTAAATCATTGCCGTGAACCCAATGACAAAATCGTATACCTACGACACACATGACTATAAATCCAATTTTTTAGATTTTTAAAATTAGAAAATATAAACAATATTGACCATCACGTAGAATGACAGAAAAGAATTTGTTGACTCGTTGTCGCCTGGGTCACGCGATCGACTCCGCCCATCGCCCTTGACTTGAACGAATAGAAACCAAATTCCCATAGAAAACACATAGTAATTCTCCACAGAGTAAATAATACTCATTTTTACAAGAAAACGAGAATTTCCTACGTTTTATACACATAACAACTGGGTGTCGTTAATGTGTCGTTTGGGTTATTTTTAATTATACGTTAAACGATAAATTTCGCAAATAGTTTGAAACCCAAAAAACAAATCATTTGTGGAAATTGCACAATTATTAATGATCATAATAATAATAATAATGATAAAAAAAATAGGAAATCAATCGGATTTTCAACTTCCCCCCAATTGAACTAAAAATATCGTCAAATGTGATTAATTTACAGTCCGACAAAAATGTTGGGTTTTCAGATTGCGTTCTGGATACGAAAATAAAAACAAAAATTTATCAACCAATAGGGTGGCGAGAATTTAATTCATTTTCTGTTGGGTAACAACACACATAACTAAACATTTTTTGTTTCAAATCGTCGTCACTAAGCAGGAACAAAAAAGTTGCCCCCTTCATCGTAAATACAATTATTTCCGCTTATTTATCGCGCCGCTATTTTTTACCAAGTTTCATTAGCGAAACGTCAGACTCACGAACATGAACCAAACACACACACAAAAAAAAAAGATACTTCTATAATAAGAAATAAAACTAATTTATTTACTCCACTTCGTTGTTAAATGTTTAATAAAATTTATCAAAGTTGTTTATATTTACGACTATTTGTACAGAACGCATTAAAGTAAATTTACTTAACGTATTGACCGCTGGTTGTTATTTTTTTGGTGTGTATGTGTGCAAAACGTCAAGTACTTTGTTTACTCGTTGTCAGGATTTATTTTTTTTTATATATAAAAATAAATAAAACATAAAAATCAATTATATTTAATAGCGGTGGTTTCATATATACAGTAATAAAAATAAATAAAACAATTAATTTTAATGGCATTGGCGTTTTAGCAAATAAGCCTAACCACGTGATCATTATTTAGCAAATAGGCCTAACCACGTGATCATTGTTTAACAAGTAAGCCTAAACGTTAAGTACCGTACTTTTGTTTACTCGTTGTTAGCATTTATTCTTTTCATATATATATATATAATAAAAATAAATTAATAATCAATTATAATTCTCAATAGAGTTGGTATTGTAGCAAATAAGTTTAACCACTTGGTCATTGTTTAACAAATAGGCCTAATCACGTGGTCATTATTTAGCAAATAGGCACAATCGTTATATAGTATACAATTCCTTGTAAAACTAAAAATTCAAATTCAAGATTTTTAATAGCGTTGGCTTACTTTTAGCAAATAAACTTACCACGTGGTTATTGTTTTACAAATAGGCCTACCCACGTGGTCGTTATTTAGCAAATAGATCTAACCGCTTTGTACCACCAAGATTCCACAAACTCTTATCTTAAGACAACATCATAATTTAAAGGTTTTGTTTAGTTACGTGGGCTTTCTTTTTTTTTAGCAAATAAGCCTAATGACGTGGTCGTTATTTAGCAAATAGGCCTAATCACGTGGTCATTAACGCTTCTCCTCGTCGTAAGACTGGAAAGCTGAAAATCGTTTTCGGCGACGACTTTGTTTCCACTTTGTTCGTTACAATGTGCTAATGGAATCATCTTGGTATAATAATAAATTCAACAGAGCGCGAATAATTTTCGCCCCAGTAATGACCCTCACGCTCGCCCATTGATCTTGGGCACATCATCGCTGTTGCTTCTCTTCCGGCTCGCCTGAGTGCTATCAACGTCTGATAACCTTTCATTCGAAAAGCGAGAGAGAGAGACTTCTAAGAGCACCACCAAAAGGGCCCCCTCCCTCGCGTTAATGCCTCTTTGCAAGAACGCCTCATTTCACGTGTCACTAGTCACGTGATTGCCTCCCTCCTCCCTCTTTATTTTTCTTCCATCTTTATGTTCAATCACGAGGGCATTGTTACATCGGCTGTCATTAAACATACCGATCAATTCTCGTACGTGACTATTGTTTCACACGTGTTTGGTCTACATCTACATCGTCACGCTAAAACGTGCTTCCATTCATTTCCAAATCTACTAAACACGCGCAATTTTGTGCAACGTCAAAATAAACGAACGTGACTCAATTGGTTCGTTCGAACTAATCAATGTTTTAACGTCATCACGAATTTTACTACTGTTTCACTATAACATGGCTATTATTTTCTTTAATACAACGTGAATTATTTCGCTTCAACGTGACATTGGTTTACTACCACATGACCGTTATTATCACGTGACTACAACGTGGCCATTGTTTCATTACAACGTGATCATTGTTTCATTACAACGTGATCATTGTTTCATTACAACGTGATTATTGTTTCAATACAGCGTGATCATTTTTTCGCTACCAAATGAAGATTATTCACTATAGGGTGGCGCAAAATAACCTTTACAATTTGTTATCCCTATAACTTTGGAACGAATTGTAATAAACTAACTATTGGAGCGGTGAAAAAAAATATGATAGTTGGAAATAAAAATCATATGTAAAAAACACAATATCACTTGCTTTTTTGCGCGCAAAAATGTCACGAATTCTTTCATTTAATTCTCCAGAATTTCAAGAGATAATACACCTAAATCACGCTGGATCGACAGGTTATTACACTAGCCCAAATAAAAAAAGTCTGGGATAAAAAATATTTCCAAGCATCATACTTTCTACCACAGTTTAGACATTCCATTTATTACATTTAGTTCTAAAGTTACAGAAAAAACAAATGATTAAGCTTATTTTGCGCCACTCTGTATCGTTCACCGCGTTTAGATCTACACGTTCAGCTTGAAAACACAATTCCATTCAACATGAATGTCAACATGCACTAAATAGATTACAAATTGCAAATAAAATAAACATTAAAAAACTAACGTCAAACTAATCATTTGCAGTGAATCTTAACTTATAAAGTATGAATAACCACTTTTATAAACAAAACAATGTCCATTTTTTCGCTAGTTAACATGCTTTCCAGTCCACCAACCTCTTTTCATTGTTTTGTTTACAGATTCCATTAGACTATTTATAATTGAAAAAAAAATATAAAACAACCTAACGAGGATGTTGGTGATGGTGATGAATGATGTTAAAAAAAAAGTGTTCACGTTTATAAAAGACAAAAAAAAGAAGAAAACCTTTTACGCCAATGTCGCAACTCGATTTATCCTTCATGACAGGATCTGCAAGTCAAACAATTTCACTCTCCCAATCCCCTGGAGGGGGACTTTGCAATTCCTCCACTTCCTTCAACTAATGAGGTTTAAGTTTTAGTTTCCGAAAGCGGTAGTGCCGCCATTTGCATTCGATTGCATTTGGACCCGAGATAATCAGAGGCAGGTAAAGAGCTCAACGAAGCACTCGCTAAATCATCCAACCAAACCAGTCGACTTACTCTTAAACATATTTCGTTTGAAACAAATCAACACAAAACTCATAATATTAATAAAAAACCAATAAAATATTTTGTTTACAAACAAGTTTAACAAACGTTTTAAATTCCAACGTCGCGAGTACGGATACTGTTGATAGATTGTTTATAGGTTACGTTGTTCAAGTTTTACAGTTTTAGGTTTCTATAATCATAAGCCTCTAACACAAATACAATGGATATTACGTTGTAAGTTCCTAATCTATTACGTTGTTAAGGTACTAAGTATAGAATTAGTAAAGATAGGCCTATTAAGTTACTTAGTAGAGAATCCTTTTTTTTTTTTGCAAAGTATAAAATTTTCATTAAAATAGCTACGTTAGGTAAGATTTTAGATTGGATTTAAGTTTAATTTAAATTTAACCTAAATTCTTGCTCAACGCAACTATTCCAATGCTAATTTTATATCTGAATTTTATAAATTGCCGGCAAACAAATGTAAGAGCCGAATAACACGATTGACTTTGCTACGATTTTACTGCAATTTTCATGTGCAACTCACCAATGGTAACGTTTGTCTCAACTGCAAACGAGAAAAACGTCACGCCATTGGTGGGAGTTGCATCAAAAGCGTAATGAAATCGCAATAAAAGTCGTTAGTGTCAGTTGGCTTTTAAATGTTATTTCATACTTTGCCAAAAGAAGCTAGGCATGCTATACAACACAATTTTATACTTTGCAAGAACATCTTATAACTGAATCATCCTTATACAAAACGCGTTCATGACATACAAACACATAAAGTTTCACATATCTGGTTAATTGTTATTATTAATGATAAAATTACAAATTTCAATACTCGTGGGTTTGCATGGTAAATACGCTTGTGGCGCAACCAGTTGTTATCTATAACTAACCTGAGTTTTCTATCTACGGTGTTTACTTTGCATGTAACAAACGTAAGCCTTAACTGGAGCTAGCAATCAAAATTAATATTATAGTGTTTTCCCTTCCTCGAAACAAACAAACGAAACCAACGATTTGATTGCATATCATTTTACCTGTACTGGCAAGACGACTGCTCGTCGGGCCAAACATCTGATAAGGATCTGCAAGAGACAAGGAAAGTGAGTAAACAATGGGGTTTGGTTGACCAACTCTCAAGAGACCTAAAGACACTCCCCGAAGAGGGGGTTCAACGTCCACTCGTGGCCATCTTTGATTAAAGGAGCCTCTTCCGAAACCTTCATTAGAGTGACCACTCGCAAGACAACAGCAGTTGCCCAGCTTTTCAACTTGGGGAAGGATTATTCAAATATTATCATTTATATAGGTCTGCTGCTCGCTTAATGGAAAGAAATCACACGGCGGTGGTAGTTCGAAACACAATATCGATTGGAAACAAGTAGGAAAAATAAATATCGAGTTAGTTGTTTGTTTTTGTTTTTTGTGAGAATTAGTATCATATTCAATAAAATATAAATCGTACCCAAAAAATATGTATAATTTAACATAGTATTTTGCTAGGTTGATAGTTGTTGCATGTTAAGTACCACCGAACTATGCTTCTGGAATACCGTCGAAAATTTAAACTAAAACTAAGTTTATGACAAAATGGTTATTAACTAACAACATCGCGTTAGGGCTCCGCTAGTAATTAATAAACATCGTAATTTTTCAATAAAATGATATTTTATTAAAAAATAACGTAAATAGACAAATAACGTGACATATCTTTTGGATCCATGAATCGACCACAACAATTTCATTTCCGATCTTTTCAAGCATTTATTTTTTTTGGGTGCAAACTGAGATTTAACCAAAAACAATATTCTGCAAATTGTTCAAACATTTCAAACTTGAATAAAAATAAAATGGTTAAAAAAAACAGGATACTAATTTAGATGCAAATTTATTCAAGGAGCACATACGTCTTATTCTGTACCTATTTCACAATATGTACAGTGAGGCTACAAAACAAATCGATAAAATATATTTATGCGAGTTACATATCACTTAAACTAACTTGCGACAAAATAAAATCTCTCTAGATGCTTGTTATAAAGATAATTTCACTATTATGCGATTTTGAGTGGTAGCGAACGAGTGACTGAATACTGAAGTTTTGCCACTACATTGGAGTGTGCGATTTTCGATTTCTGTAAAGTTTGGGTATAAATCACATAAATCGAGAAATCGTATTTTTACATATTACATATTTCTGTATACAAAATATACAGTTATATATTTTTACTATTTATAGTATATGTAGTTTATAATTTCACAAAACACCTAAGTAACCCATTAGTGTTTGCAATAGATACTCCGTACATTGTAAGAAAATCGTTCAATACGTTCCCGGAAAGAAATAATTATTGACTCATTTTAACTTCCTAGGAACTTATTAAATTTTCCTCGTATTGTTTCTATACAGGGTCTAGTCAAATTTTGACCACAGTTGCTATGCATTAAAACAAAGCAAAAAGTTCATATTAACACCGGAAATGCATACCATTTGCATACCTACAGCGATTATGCAGTGGCGCGTTATAATAGAGGCAAAATAGGCATTTGCCTAGGGCCCCGAATTCCAAGGGGCCCCCAAATTATTTTTTTATTTAAAAAAACAAATATTTAAAGAGTTAGCAACAGTTAACCATGCAATGGTGTTTGTAAAATATATTTTATGCAAAAGGGGTGAAGATAATTTGAGCCCATAAGCAATATAT
>JAQIWH010002028.1:0-27032 GCA_034695005.1 Cryptops parisi
ACCATTGGCTGATTCATCTCGCTGTCTCCAATTCCAATTCTAATTCCGTGCCAGCTAATGTGAAATGGAGTATAGTTGTTTTAAAATATCACAAATATTATTTTTCCTGATCATATTTTCTTCTTATTTTTATACCCTTTATATTAGCTTCACTTGTGAGTGAGTGAGTTTGTGAGTGAGCTGGAAATTTAACATATACTGCTATCTACAGTCGTTTATGAGAATATATTGTATAGTCCAATGTATACCAAAAACTCATAAAACGAGAACCGCATAACTCTTTCGAAATAAATAAATAGAAAATCGCAGAAATAACGCCTCAATGGTTGGAACACCTCAAAACTCGCATATATCAATTATCGAATTACGCAACGATCGCATAAATTTAAATTCGCATAAATCTAAATTTGCATAAATTTAAATTCGCATAAATCGAACCGTGTAGAAAAATGTGCAATTGGATTACTCTGAACACGCATAAATTGAGTATCGATATTTGTCGTTATTTAAATTTGTAGCAAATTTTGCTGTTTAATTTAAATTAAATATTAATATGTACAAAAAAATAAAAATATTACTCAAAGATTGCATACATTTTAATTCGCATAAATCGAAACATGCAGAAATCAAAAAAGGTTTGTTTTTTTTACATTATGCATGTATGTACATACATAATGATTGAAAAATCTCTATTATGACAGTACTGTATATAAAGAGTATTCTTAAAAGCATTTTTAATGTGCTTGGTAATAAATAGACATTTTTTAATACAAATTGACTGGTGATTTGCTTTAAGGCCTCCTGTCACACGCAATTTATTGTATGGCAAGTGAAGCAATTGGTGAACCACTGTGACATCGACTTTTTGCCAAATTACTGAAAAACTTGTTGGGGAAGAAGCTGACGTCACAACTGTGCACAAATTGCTCGACTTGATGCAACAAACTTTGCGTGACAGGTGACTTATATACCGAAAACTGAGAAAAAATTTGTTTAGATTTTGTATATAATGAGAAAAAAAATTGATATATAAAAGATGATAGTAAATGAAATTATCTAATCAGTCATTGCATTAACGATGATTTAATAGAATTATTGTTTTTGATGTGAAAATTCAATTTTCTTCTGACAGAAGGCAATAAATTGGAGGTTTGTTCGATTACAATATCAGAAATATTATTTTACTCTATTTTTTTTATCAGTTAATAAAATAGGAATTTTTTTTTTTTTTACACAAATTGACTGGCGATTTGCTTTTATACAGAAAACTTGAAGAAATAAATTTTATTTCCGATTTTATAATCAAAAAAGAATTTCGTATAATAAAAAACGATAGTAAATACAATTATGTAATCAGTTATTGCGATAACGAAGATTCAATAGAATTATTATTACGGTTTTTGATGTGAAAATTCAATAGTGTCTGCTTTTGATAGAAAGAAATTGGAGGTTGTGGTAAGTTCATATCAATGGAACTGCCACTTATTGGAACTCCCGCGTGCTTTTCTATCGATTCTTTTACGAAGACGACAAAACAAACACGAGTGAAAAAAAAAATAAACCGAACCAACAAACAAAATCTGAGAGTGTTCTTTTGTTGTAAATGCAATCAAGAATCCATGCTGTATTTCTTTTATTTATATTTATATTTTTTTTTTGTCGTATTACTCTTATCCTAGAAGGAATGGGTTTCGAATGACAAAAACCTATTAGTTCACCTTTTTTATTTTAGGTTTGGTATTTGCTTGTGATGGATTCTTTTTTTCTACAACACTGGCATGACAACCATCTTATGCTTGAAAAGAAAAGAATCTTGACATAAGACACTTTTTGTTCATCATTTTTGTGTTCTACTACATCGAATTGCAAGAGAATGTAGTCGAAACGCTTTTACTTCTTACAAATCAAAGTTTTTCATTCACACAATTCAGTATGACATTGGAGACGAGCGTAAGCAATTTTTTGCCAGCTCGTAATTGGTTCTCAAATTGCTATGCTCTATTAGACATGAGAGTGTTATTGGTTCTCAGATTGTTCTCGGTGATTATTATTATTATTATATTTATTTTAGACCAGTGGTCCATTCCGGACAATACAACATACAATAAAACAACACACTTAACACCAAGACAATGCAGGGAGTCAAACAACTCCAAAAATAAACATGAAGGAAACACTAAAATACATTATTATTGTTATTGTTATTGAACTAAAATATATGATTAACATGCTTAAACAACACATATAATACGCATTAAAAATACACATTAACTACTAAAAAACTTTTCACTTCAAAACCTGGATCATTGATTACTTATGGAATTCTTGTATGGTCAAATGCTACTAAATGTATGTACAATTGTTGTACAAATGTATGTACAAATGTATGTACTACTACTATATGATATACAATTGATACATACATGAGTTTGAAATTGTTGGCGTTTGTTTTCTTATTTTGGATGAAGTGTTTGGTTTTTATAAACTTTCGATCCAAAACAAAACTTTGGATGAAATTTAAAATCGTGTTTGACCATATTTTCGGGTTGGGTCGAAGGGCTTCCGGCAAAATAGTGTTTGTGGCTGGTATAAAACCCAAAATGACATTTTTACATCAAACTGTCTTGCAGTACTTTTTCTAGCTAGTTAGTACGTAGTTCCTGGATTTTCCAGAAAATGTTAGCATAATATAGAAAATCACCTTGTTGCTCAGTATGAAATAGCTCTCAATAGCTTTCCTGAGATATTTTAAAAGCGTGGTTTATATTTTTTCGGAACCCTTCAATTGTTTCAGCACAAAATTAACACATGGAATTTCTGTATTTAATAATATGGTACTTTCTGATTAGCTGAGAAAGTCGCTTGTGGCGCTACTTGCTTGTACAGTACTTGGGTTGTGATTTCGCTAACCAAGGTGAGGTTAGTTAACGTACTTAATAGATCATTACTGATTCATTAAATTCATAAATCTTACGTTTTAATAAAATCTCTCTCAGCTAGACAATACACTGTATTCAATGACTCGCATAAATTGAGGACTTAACTGTATTGAATACAGAAATTCTTTGTTTTTTGCGATTTCCTTATATGTGATCTTGCTAACATGAGATGAGATTGGATCTTCCCAAATGTTCAAAATAGATTTTGCTATTATGTGACTTTTATGTTGTGTGCACAAGTGACTGACTGCTTATGTTTTTTCACTTTACGGAAGTTTTGATATATATGAATTATACGATATATACGATGCAGTATGAGGTTTGCACGGTACATAACTCAGTTTACAAGGATCATCTGTATATTGAAAATATAGCAAAACTTGGTCTTCAAATTGTTCTTGGCTTTGTATTACAGGAGTTTTCAGAATCTAATGAGTTCGCGATGAGTGTAAACACATTTTCAAGTTTGTGATCGGTTCTCAAATTATTCTTGGTAATGCAATACATGAGTTTGAATTGTTAACGCTCCCTTTTTGCCAGACTTCATGGGAATTTTGAATATATACAATTTTCATTTTCATTTTCATGTCAGGTTTGTGCTGAATATAATCCTACTAGTTATGAGAATCTGTTATTGTAAGATATATTGAAATATTTATATACAAAGCTTGTTTAACAAGGGCTTTCAAATCGTTCTTGACTTCACATTACACGAGTTTTCAAAATCTTAAGTTTGCAATGAAAAGTTTTTTGTTTTTTTTGTGTATTTGTTCCAAATGCAATTTAACACTGTTTTATATTGTGTTGGCCAAAAAAATATATATATGAAATAAAAAGTTTTCCCTTGTTTTTTTCTTCTTTTTCTTTCATAGACTGCAGTTTTGTGACATCTGGTGCCTCTTCCTTGGCTGCGACAAATCTCAATTTCAGTGGATCCGCTTTGGCTTGTCGAGTGCATTTTTCGCCAAAGGAAAAGCAAGTTGTTCTCGTCACTCTGCAAAGCTTAGACGAGTAAGACATTTCCTTTTTCATCATCTTCCATGGACCAAATGGCACTTCATTGCTAGTCAAATGCTGTGAGGGGCCCCCTTTTTTTTGTTGCCTTTACATATTGGCTTGTTGCCATGATCAAAGATTTATCACAGCAAAACATTACTCTCGCTGGAGAACATCTGTGAAAAGTTGCTCAGAATTTACATTGTTCCAAAATAACTCTAGTTTATTAAAAAACACACAAACAATTTTTATGTGGGTTTTGGTAAAACCTTGTAATAATGAACATTTTACCACTGTGAAATTGACACAGAATTGCCTTTTTAACGTTTCATGAATAAATAATTTTGGCAATGATTCAAACAAGTGAAAAATCAATTGGTTACTCGTATTAAACACCAATTCAAAAATTAAATAACGAAATTGTGATGAACATATTGCAAGATGTTAATTGTGAAGTTGCACACACACAAAAATGAAGTTAACTCATCTCTTCTATGTTGTGCACCAGAATTGTTATGAGATATTCGCATAAAATTGATTTCCACGTAACAAGTTTACCGTTGTTTGATTGTTCGAATCATTTCTTTTTTTTTAATTTGATTCATTTTTATGCATACAACGTTTATTTCACGATTTAACGTAATTTACAATATTGGAAATGGCTTAGACAAAAAATCACAAACTATATACAATAGTAGTACTATACCTGTAATATAGAAAATCTTTATTTTATGCGAAAATTGGAGAATTTTAAAATAAAGGTTACCTATACAGTATCGCAGTGAGTTTACTAGGGTTGGTGTCACCCAGTGCAGTAACTCATGGTTTCAACCCTCGATCAGCAACTATAAAAACGTTACTCGAAGCCTCATGCACTAATGTACATGTGCATTAGAAGGTTCAACACGTGGAACATTCTTTTGGTGACACCAGATGATTCTGCTAAAATGTTATTAAGGAAGTTAGTGAGAAATGTCGTCTCCACTTACTTGCTTCATCATTCACCATGCAGCAGGGCCGTAGCCAGGGGGCCCGCCGCCCATTGAATCTTTTTCAATGTAACACTATCCATGTTAAAAAAAAATCATGTTTCCTTCCAAGATTTAAGTGTTTTCCTCTTACCCCCAAACATTTCTGGGCCCTCTCCTAGCTTTCCTCTAATTCAGCGAATATAGCTACAGCTTTGTATTGCTTTTCTGCCGAGCAAAATGGATTGCTACAGCTTTTGAAGGCTTTTCAGCATAACACCCCTCATACCGTATAAGTATAATGCGTGAATACTAATGAATGTAAATAAAATTGTACAGCATAGAATTTTAGCCTTGTATGTATATTGATACATTACACTTAAGCTGAGTTTATAAAATGTTTTTGAAACACTTACACTTGCACAAACATTTTATAGACAGTCATTTTAGTGTAATTGCTCTGATGGTGTCACCCAGGGTGGTTTGTACCCTCTAGTGATGTTAGTGGTGTTATATTTTAAGATTTACATTTCACAGGCTTAAAACCTTTTTTACATAATATTTGGGATGTGTTCTAGTAACGTAAGTATAAGTACATGTATAAACAGTTTAAATTTAAAGCGAATTCAAATTACTGTGAACAAATGTACAACCACCAAACATGATAAATATGGTAATTATTGAATATGATTTAGTAGTTTACCAACACTGTATATAGATTTTTCAATAAAATGTTAAAGCAAGTTAATGTAAAATTAATTAATCAGACAAAGATTAATGTGTTTTAAGTAATGCAAATCCAGCTACGAAGTTTCACGTCTTTAGTTTTTAGTTTTAATTAATAAAGCAGAGTTTTAATCATTGATTCTATTTTGTTTATTTTTGTTTAGATTACCAACCAACGAATCATGTACCACATTCTGCAACGATCATCTGTGCATATGTGAAACTGATAATTTGAATGCAAGCACTCGCATTATCATATCAAGTGGTGACAAAACAATTTCCTGCATGTGTGGTGATGTTCACGTAAGCGTTTTAATCCAACATCTCCAGAAGGCTTTTTCTGTAATTATGCGAAGTTAACGATTTGTCATTTTGAACATTTAGCACGTGCTTCCAATGACTATCAAAACGACCGAGACTATCACTTTTCATCACATCACAGGAGAATTCGACGTCAATGCTGAACATTTTGTTAGCCTTTCTTATTTATTTGAAGATTACAATGGTAAGTTATTATCGTACTGTCTTTTTGATGATTGATGTCTCCCAACTGAGTGAGGCTTTTGCTCCATTTCTACTAGAGTGCGGTGCCGAAAACGTTAAGGATCTTTCGGGAATCATTTTTTCCAACGAAGAATCACCATCTGCTCAACAGCGCAACAAGGATAGGGTCTTCCATTACATTTCTTGTACCTGGGTTATTCACAACCGTGAAGGTTACATCATCATTTTAGATTTATCTGCTTCCGGAAATGGTAGGTTAAATCCCAAACGAAATGTTATAAATCAGTGCATTTACAGATTGTATTGTAACAAACTCCAAAGCTTCAGAATTATCAAAAAACATTCTTTGGTGACACGTTTGTAATTCAAACGTTCCTAGGAAAAACTATAAGAATTCACTTAACTATACTTAACTATAAGAATTTTATAATTATAGGTGATTAAGCCCATGAAAGATTCAGGGTGACCAGAGGTGTTGGTGGGGGGGGGGGGGGTTAAGGTAGTTATAAGCTAATGGTTCAAACAAAATTTTATAGAACCAATTTCTTAGCATGCCTATTTTGAATCAGTGAATAGTGAATCCCTCTGTCAATTTGTCTTTGTTTCTTAATTTAACCTAGTCTCTATAGCCATTAGAGACCAGGCTATGGAACAGCTTGAAAGAGAAAGAAATGTATTAATAATTTTTTTTTTAGATTAAAAAAAGGGATAATTGTGACAAAAGTGTAGCGGAGGGATCCACCAATCGAAAGTAAGCAGGCCAACTGCTAGAAAAGGTTTCCAATTTTACATTAGAGCCTATTGTGTATAAATGCAGCTACACAACACTGACTACAGTCAATTCTCAGTGTGCGGACTAGCTCAAGACGTCAAACATTTTCGCATCTTGTACGCTATCTTGCATTCTGTTATGATATGAATGGCTCCAGGCAACATAGTGATAAGCCACACTTTTTCTAAAAATGACATTTTTACATCATACTCTTTCAGGTACCATTTCTAGCTAGTCACTTTACTGCTTCCTGGATTTTCTAGAAAATGGCAGCATATACACTAGAACTATCGAATCACCTTTTTGTTCAATAAAGGATGCTATGGAGTTTTTCATCTGAAAAAAATAGCTCCTGAAAAATTTGAAAAATATGGCTTATATATCACTATACTGCCCAGAGCACTTCATTTGTATAATTTAGCAGCCATTAAAACAATGTACAAATATGTACTGTATGTATGTGAGTATTGAATGACCTACATATGCTTTAATATAATCAGGGCTGGTCCCAGACTATTTCGTGCCCTAGGTAAGGTGGAAAGCCTACATCCCCACCCCAAATTGCATACTTTGATGTTTAACAAGAGATGTTATGTAGAATTGTAGAGGACAATGATAGCAATTTAAATTAGCAAGTTTTTATGGTCATTTAAATATAAGGTTTTTATAATCATCGGGTTTTAAAGTCCTCTAACTTGAAAACTATCAAACATTCAAAAACCAAGTGTTGCTTGTATATGATAATTGAGAACTAAAATGACACAAATTCATTTTACTGTATTTGTGTAAACATAAATTATACATATTTTTGCCCATCATTCATGCTTGTACATATTGTTACAAATGCAGGAAATTGCAGTTACCTCAGCATCACGGTCTCGCCAACAATGCCACCTAACGGTACCCTTGCATCAACTGAAACGGAAACTGCCATGTTTTGTTCTGGAGACCAACGAAGAGTAGTTGAAGTGTCCAATGTTTACCCCTTGGCTACTGTGAGGTAACATTTTTTCAATATTTAGCTTCATTCACTTTATTCGAAAATAGTTTTTTATATAACCATGATATGCCGATTTCATTTGTTTAGGATGCTCACGGTCGGTAAACGGGTTTTGCATTACAAAATTGGTTGGATCATGCAGGGCTTAGGAGAACCGTTGGATAACAACAAACCGCTACGAATTGCCTCTCGAGGTAATGATTTGTTAACCTGTTTGACGTTAACCTCTCTAACATTCAAACTAATTGTTGTTTTCATTAGGTTGCAATAACGTACTAACACCACTCCTGTTATTCGTCTTTGTGCTAATCCATTTTGTGTTGCGATGATGACAATTCTGTTTACGCCATGTTCGTGTTATCCAACACGGAAAAAAAAAGGTCAAATTTTCTAGTGAGCAATTAACATGACATTAGTTAAGAAAACAGCATGTTCCTCCATCGCAGTTGGGTAATACCGAGAATTTTTCATTGTGGTTGTGATCGTCGTCGTTATCGTTGTTCGAACTATGTTCCGCCATATTTCCATATATGAGAACATTTTTGCTCGAATCACTAGTATTGATTTTTATACTAATAGAAGTGTCTTATTGAAGAATTTGATCAGAGAATTGTTTGACAGTTTCAATGGTTTTATATCTATAAAATATAAAATTAATGAAATTATCATCTAAAAATAAATTTTAGAGGAGAATAGTTTATAATAGTTGTTGTATGAAAATGCCAAAAAAAAGTAGTACTTTCCCTCAAAAAAAGAAGTCTTCCCCTGACTCATTGCATATGAAATACTTTATGTAACCGTTATATAGTGCAACGTTTTGCAATCCTTCAAACGAAATGGCGTCTTTTTTTGTTGCCAACCATTGTGGTTCCCAGCCATAAATATTATGCCTATTCTTAGGAAAAAACTGTTGTTTATTAACTTCAGTACACACACTACTGCCACTTTTCGATGTGTTCTTTTTTTCATACTATTTGCAATTTTTACATAATTGAGACAAAAGAAATTGGAGACAACCAAATAAAATCATCAATACGATACAAAAACTCAGGTTTCTGATTTTGAAGTTTCTTGCGCTATCGGTAGCGTGTAGTCGAATTGCAATCCCGTCCCTTCGACATTTCTGTGAATCCAATCTTCAAAGACGACGTTTAAACCAGGTGTAAAGTAATTTTGCCAATCTCCAACTTTGCCTGAAATGAAATAAATTAGTCAGTGAAATTTGTTTTTGAAGATTGTCCTCTTGTGAGACGTGGGAAAAACTATCTGATGTTAAACAAAAACTCGAAATTCAACCAAAAAATCAGATGGTCCGTTTAAAAAATAGACAAAAACGAATGTCATGTTTCTTTCCAAAGATAAATGAAGCGGTAGTAATGTTAATAAACCACAACCCTCAATTAGTGGATTACAGATGAGAAAAGGATAATTCACCTTCCATTGGACAGTAGTATTACTCTTACTATTCTTATTATACCTTAACTTATATATACCTACTTACTATTCTAGTATACAATATTTTTTATGCATGTATTATTATAAATGCGCAATCATTCAACTGTTGAAATCGACATGTTTTATCATTATTTACCAATAAGCACTTAAAATGTTTTATATTAATTAAATTGTGGGGGGATCTGGAACGGATTAATTTAATTTACATTACTTCTTATGGAGAAATTTAACTCGAAATCCAACTCAAGAACCGAACCGTTTCCTGGAACGGATTGTGTTCGGATCTCGAGGGTCCACTGTACTAATTTTTTGGACTCCCAAGAATTAGTAAAAGACCTACTTCACTGTGTTCTGCGCAAGTGCATTTCTGAAATTTAACAAGAAAAGTACTCCACTCGACACCCCAGTCTTTGCGCATAACATTTTACATGTAAGTAACTTATTGGAATTGTGTATAGTATTCCAACTTACCTTTGCGCATAAATTTGGAGGTTTCTTTCTTAAGCCCAAGTTCGTCCCAGTGATCATAGTTGACCATTGGGTTCCGTTGCATGCTGCCAAAGCTGCAATGTTCGACAATGACGTCAACTTCATCCTGGGAGAGGGGTCTGCCAAGAAACTCAGAAACTTGCACGACGACGCTCCTTAAATCCTGGAATGGACACGTCGACGTTCAAGATCATTTCAATTCACGTTTCAAAACGAGAAAAAAAAGTGACGTTGCATTACCTTGTGAAGGTCTTCGTATTTGATGAATATTACGTTTTGCTCGGTGCGTTTTTCCCAGAAAGGCAAAACATGTTTCCAGAAAGGGCAATACGGCACTGAAAAAAGTTCAGCATCATGCCGTAACTCAAATTTTGGCCACATGCATTTAGTGCTGCGTAAACTCACGTTCATCTCTAATCAGCTTGTTGACGAGTTCTTTGAAAGATCCTTGATAATCGGTCACTGTTAGCATCCGGAGGAAGTGAAAGAACGACACGGCGGTGTCTTTGGGATTCCGCGTGACGTATATGATTTTGCAATTTTTTTCACGAATGCTGGGTGGCAAGAGCGGGAGGGGAAGGTGAGTCTTGATTAAGCGCGGCGATTTCAGCTTTTTTATAGTGCTCATTCCTGGATAGATGAACTCCAAATAAGGAAAGCGACTTTCTAACGTTTGTTGTTTGGCTTTAGTCATGTCCAGATTATTTGCTATTAAGTACACAATTTCTTGAAGCCATGTTGTTCCTGAAACATCACCATCATCATTGATACAGCATCACATTTGTTTTACAGCTCAGGGTTTTGTATTTTTACGCAGACTACGTTTGTATACCTGTTTTGGGAAACGACACGATGTAGACATCATCCTGGCGCGCTTGAAAGTTTTCCAAGTCTTTGAACAGTCTCTTTCCAAAAACGTTGGGGAACACGAACCCCTTGTAGCGGAAGCACTGACCACCGTCTTTAAAGTTCAAATCCATCGGCAAGGCCTCGTAATGTTTGAGGAACTGTTCCACTTCCTCCTGGCGTTTGTGCCGGGCAACGATCGCCAATGCCAACGTCCCACCAAACATGGAGGTCCAAAAGAGACGCTTAACCAGCTTAAACTTTTTGAAATCAGTGTGAGTTTCGCTGTGTAACAGGCAGCGGCGTAGAGCGGGTGAAGACGTTGCACTCGAATTTAGTAATTTAGTACATCTCGCTACATCGCCGACGACACCTCTTGTTGCGGATCTTGTCATGTTCACGAAGACACTCATCTGGAGATTGAATTAAAAATATTAAAGAATCAATGAACGATGGGTGAATGAACATTGTGTACACAGAATCCTCGACATACGTTAATCCGTATTTAGAAAGGAAATTAGTACCTATTATACAGGATGATTCTCTCGCTAGGAAACTCTGTCAAGTTATTGAGGAATGGTTGTTTCCTAGCAAGAGAAACACCCTACAATAAACCACAGTTGTGTTAATTAGAAGGTTTAATTAGTTGACCCATTGGTATGGTCCATCTTAATTTTTGTAGGATGGATATTTTGACCTATCCATTCTCACAGTGATTAAAATGGACCCTACCCAAAGGTCAACTAATTAAACTGCTAATTGAAACAACTGCAATAAACTGATTTAATACAGTAGGACCTACTTGAGAGAGTCTATATACATGTATCGATGTATCAAAATCTATTAAAAAATTTCTGCACATATTATTCCATCACGATTTGAAACTAGTGACATTTAAATGACCATTCTCATGATCAACTGAAATGTCAACTATTTTAGTAGCCCATTGATTTTCTCCTTGAATTATCCAGATACAATATAATAATGCAGTTATAAACCTTACACCCACAAATGTGGAATAGTTTTACCTACACCTAATGAAATACTTATCCGCATAGAGATGAGCCCAATAATAAATATTTGTCGAGTATGTCAACCATTCCTATTACGTGACAGACTGACAGGGCTGAAGTTATAATTGTCAATACAAAAAATGTCGAGTGGTGACATTACCACTTTACATGACAGGATATGCATCTGTACGTGTATTACCTTGTTCCTATTTGATGTGTGATGTTATTTGAATAGAAACTGGGGCAATTAGAACGAGTATTAGTGTTGAGAATCGTTATTTGTATAGAAAGGCTCGATTTGGAAGGCACTCGAATGCGTAGATCTGTTATTTTGGTTGTCCAGATTTTTTTCTTTTCGTTTTGAAACTGAAACATTCGGTTTCGATTTAATCAGCTGACCATCTTAATGATATTATCATTTATTGATCCGTTTATTTTAACTTAATACCCGAGTTAATGTCAGTAATATAATGATAAAATAGAATTAACATCACCATAGAGTGAAAAATGTCAACAACAAATACTGTACTTGATGAAGAAAAATGTTTTCGTCACGTTATAGTATTATTCGCATATGACGTAAATAAACGCTACTACTGTATTCGTAGTAGCCAACTTTTAGGCTAACAACTGAATAGCCTACTGCAGTGTTTTCCCGTCCCAACTTTCCAAACCTTTAAGACAGAGATTTTCTTGCGTACCACTTTTTTATACAAGGATAATTTGGATGAAAGATCAATACGTAAACATGTCTCTTTTTTTATTCTCTTTGAAATTTCTTGCAATGAAATTCAGAAGTGAATCCAAACAAATATATACAGTACATACAAACATGAAAACCAAAAATTATGCCTAACTGAAAAATAATCATAGGTTAACCAGTTACAATTTTAGTCTACAAAAATGTTTATTATGGAATTCAAAACCAGTTTTAAGGAACGTATGGATTTTTGTTTGAATTCCAGATACAGTAACAAAAGATGACAAATTCGTTTTTAAGGTCATGACTGGTAGAATACACAAATGTAGTTTTTGGATACTTTTTTCTTTGAATTGATTAAAGCTTAATCCTTAAGAAAGGTAAAATGATTCATTTCACTATTTATTTTTCAAGTTACATTTTTTCTCGTGCACAACATGCACACAGTGTACCACTTCTTGAAAGCTCGCGTACCACACTTTGGGAAACGCTGGCTTACTGTACTACATTAAACTTTTATGACTACGTTCATGAAAGTGTGGTACACGAAGGATACTCATGTATCCTTCACAGTACAGTGTTTTGTATGCAATTTTTGAGAACATTTTTTCTATGAATTTAAATTCCACATTAGTTTTTTGTATCAATACAGCACACAAAAATACTTTGTTATGCATTCATGAGTAGGTTGAATTTGTGTGAAACTCTAGTGTCATGCATACGATACATAAATTTGCGTAATGGTGTTATCATAAAAAATATGTAAATAGGTTTTCATTCACATTCTTGTAAATAAATATGAAAACCGTACATAATGTATGACTTTCATATACAGTATTGTGTTTTTATATGCCAGTAGTGAAAATCACCTTCAGTAGGTCAAATCAGATGGAACCATATCGTCTATAATACTACTGCACATAAAATAAATGTCTGTGTTTGCAACACGAGTGAACTGCTTTTCACGAAACTTGGTATAGAATCACCTCAAGGTTGATTGTAAGTTGTATAACATGTTAAAATTATCATCGAGAAGCTAAAAATTGCGACTTTTGTACATTTACCTCTAAATTTGTATTTTTTGTTTACACTGACGTTATTAGGTTGAGGGTTGATAAGAATGGTTAAGAAAACGGCTCACTGTTTACATTTTGCGTTGTTATGGTTACGTTAACATTGTATTCATTGTGAGGAAAAATAACTAATGTAAAGGTTCGTAAATGTACAACGTGGAACGAAAGTCTCTATACATAAGAGATGCATATTTATTGACAAACATAGCTAACAATACAGGTATAGGGTGCGGCAAAAGTTTTTGCAGAACTTACTTTTAATATATCTCATGAACGAAAAGTAATAAATAAAAAATTCACGTTGAAAATAAAAGTTTCAATATTTGGTGTTTTTGTACATTATATGCGAAAATTCTACTACGAGCTATTATGTTGTACGCAGGAATACCCTCTTTAAATGAAGTCTTTCATTGCCTTTATGTTTCTTGATAATTCGTGATAATCAAAGATTAAAAAGCATTGCTCTATTTCGTTCTCCATTGACTGTGAATCACACCATCGTCGAAAATGGAACATTTAAAATGCCAAGATTATATCTGAATAAAAAAAAATATTAAAAAACGGAAACTCGCAGAACTCGCAGACTTTGATTTACATTACATTTGCATCATTAGCTATTCAGTTATGCGCGGTGTTGTGCTGGAAGCCTTCAAAAGTTGTAGCGATGTGCTGTTATACTGTAGTAGACCGTAGAGCCTGCAAAAGCTGTAGTAATGCGCTGTGTTCGGCAGGAAAGCACTACAATTTGTGTTATCCAAAGTGTTCACTTTAGAAACTAAATTTATTTTATTGTGAATTGGTGATTAAATCACGTGGTATAATTAAGAGGACTTTGTATTCCTCCATATGTGGTTCATCCAAAGGGACGCTACACGTGCTTTTTTAACCGACTTTAAAAAAAGAAGGTTAACAATTCGTATGTATTTTTTTATGTACGTACTTGTAGTACATACATAAATCAATCGTTTTAGCGGTATCAATCGTTTACTCAGAAACCGCTGGTCCGATTGGGACTAAACGTTGGGAAAAAACTTGGAATTTCTCTCCAATAGTTCCACAAATTTTTTAAATGTCTATGTAATGCCAAAAGGGAGCGATGTACCTGTACCTATAGCGATGTACCATAATTGATGTACCATAATCGAGTGAGTGAGGGCATGAGTGAAGTACAAAGACGTGAGTTGAGTTTTGAATTGTGAACGGTTCAAAAAATCAACCACACCAAAAGAAAAAGAATTTCGTAAAGTTTGTAAAGGAAGCACTATGACTTTTCTAAATTATTACTGCAATACCATACTACTACCAATTCAGTGGCACGGCATATTTTTACGTTGTTGTATCAAAATTGAAAAAACTTTCAAAATGTATTTAAAATCTATAAAGCATAGGCTTAAAAATCATTTTTTTACGTTCAATTTAATTTAATTTTTGGAAATCAATTTGTATTGTTATAGGGCAATTTCATGAAAATGTTTCCAAACTAAATCACCCAATTCTAAATGTGTAGTTGTTTTAAATTCAAAACAAACTTGAAGAATCCTTAATTGTTTTAATAGCAAGATGTCGCGACGTGGGGGTGGCGTGCGCAATATCTAGTTTTAGAATTTAATTCACCTAATTTTTTTTTAGGATTTTAGTTTTTTACTAGAAATTAAGATTTCAATGTCTCGTTCATTCGGTTGGGAAAACTTAATTATAATTAGTTAATTTTATTATGGCATTTTTCAAGCAGTCTAATGTGATTTTTGTACACTTGTCTTATACTTGTGAAATAAGTTAAACATTAACGAAGCAATACTTCACTACAAAATTGTTAAGTTTTTATTATAAAAACCAATTAGTTTTATAATAAATTTCATCTTTCTCTCAAAATATTCACAAGCATAGCGAAAAATGATTGATAGTAGAATTAATAAGGAAATGTTTATGACAAAATGGTTAGGTAAACTGCGAAAAGATGTCAGTCTGTTTGTGTTTGGAACAATGTCTGCAGAAATTAGATGGATTCTGTGAAAAATTCAAAATCAAAAACTTATAAATAAAAACAAATGTTGATATTAAATTATGGGATAGTCAGTTTAAAATAGAAAAAATTCTGGACAGGAGGCTTCCAAAAATAAAAGAACTTAAGGTCTACGAAGGTGATAAAACGGTCCTGATTATGTCCGAAAAAATATTTGTAAAAACTCCAATTTAAAAAATTGGAATGGAATGGAATGATATCATTGGTTCTTTGTTGTACATTATTTTACTTGAATAGCATGAATGTTTTAATAGCATGGGATTTTTTGCATTTTAAAATAAAAAATACAATGTGTTTTTTGAAGATTAAAAGTACATCACCTAACACAGCAATACGTATCTAGTGGCAGCACGAATTTCATGTTAATTCCAAAATTACAAATTCATCCATTGGTCGTAGTTTATTTAAAACTTTAAACATTTGATAAAAACAGCGCAGTTTTCCCTCTGTTTCCTAGGTTTCTTGCACCTCTCATGATGACAATACCATGTCGCCAAAAGTTTTGTCAACCTCGCCAGGGTACAATCTACCACCCTTACAACTTTCAGCTTTGTAACCCTTACAGTTTCTCCGCACAATATCAATACCAACCAACTAACAGTAAATTTTATTTTATATAATTGTCACACCTTCTCTGATGACAATATCCGGTCGCCAAAGGTTTTGTCAACCTCTTCAGGGTACAATCTTTCACCCTGCCAACTATCTGCTTCATAACTCTGATACGTAGCTGAATGCATTTTTCAGCACAAATGAACAACACAAACATCCGCTATTATATAATAGTAATATAAGAGCGGATGGTATATAGTGGTTTTAGTATTGTTCAATAGTGCTGGGAAACTGTAAAGGGTAAGAAGCTTGTAGTTGGCAATGTGGGAGATTGTACCCTTAATGCTAGTATTAAAATATGTGTGAAGTTAGTACGAAACAGATTTTACGTACTAATGATGATTTCTAAGTACGTAGTGAAGCAGATAAGAGCTTAATGGTGCAGAAAAAACACATTTTTATTGATTAAGGATTACAATGAAGACAAATACTGTAGTGCATTACAATCGAATAAAATTTTCATGCACAGTATTTGTGATTAGAAGTATCAGTATCAGTAGTTACAACAATTTTTATTGATAACTTCACTGTAATAAGTAGGATAGTAATAATTTACAATAAGCCAAAAATAAAGTGTGAACAAAGTGTAGGCTACTCCATTCAGCTTGACGTTATAAACTGGTTTTCATAAGGTGGGGACTGGTAGGGTGAGTTAGTAAAAAATATATCATACACGAACCACAATGTGAAGTTAGAAATGTATGAAAACTTGGCTTTACATAGTATTATCATTATTGGAATACGATTTGTGGGATTCCCTTCACTGCATAGGCGAAGAAAATTCACTTGTAGTCGTCATATTAAGGTGAAGCTGTAGTCGTAGTGATTTGGGCTTGTTCTCGTGCCCATCTGTGCATTGCACGAAAAAAGGAATCGCAACCACGTATTAACACATCATGAGAACAAGTGTTAACACAACAGTAGAATATGAAACCTTGGGCTCTTTCTGATTCGTCGGTGTCTCTTATCATTTTTTGTTGCACTGAAAGCGACATTCCCCGATCCATCCGGTGCGAACTGCGTTTGAAACTAGAATCTGCAATTATTTAAAATGGTTAAAGTTATTAAGATTAATCAATGGGGAGTGTTCGGTAACTGATCTTTCGAGTTGACTATTTTCTGGTGGGTAAACTTCAAAATCATTAAGTGAGGAAGTTTTGAATATACAGGGAGATGTCCGAAAATTATATTTACAATTCTTATCCGCTACAAAAAGTCAATCAGGAGGTGTTGAAATACTTTGCTCCTGTTTGACACAGAAAGTTTGATAACGAAATTTTCTCGCATATGGGGAGATTCATCTTTTTGCATAATAGTTTCTATAATACCATAATCGTTTCTATAATACCATATCACTTTCGCATAATAGTTTCTATAATTATAGCATAGTCGTTTCTATAATAACAGATAGAAAACTCGTATAATTGAGGACTTTCTTTGCTTGTGTTATATGGGTTTCAATTTTTCAAGGATAAACAACAGCTAACTCCATTTTACACGTCAAACTTTTTCAATAAAATATCATAGATTCCAACTTTTTTGACGTCATTCACATGCCCGGACACATTTTCGATCAAACAACAAAACCCAACAAAAGCACTGAAACACGCCCGGATGTGTGTATAACGTCAGAGAAAAACAGTTGGATTCGATGGAATTTTATTGAAAAAGTTGACATGTAAAATGGGTTTTACGGTATTATAAGTAATTTTATACGAAAAAAAATTGTATTTCATGTAGTTTTGCATATTATCATGACATACCACTATCGAATATAGTGGAATGTCATGATATTATCAAGTGCTATTTCTAAAATTAACCTCGTTCTTCTGATTCCATTCGTGACATCTGTGCGACACGCTCTTGGGCAGAAAAACCATCGTTTCCGAATGTCGAGGGTAGGTTATTTACAACTTGCTTATCGTTAGCGGTAGCCATAGTGGTACATATACGTAGCATCATCCCGATAAATGCCTCTAGATCACACTCCTTGGTGGTATCACCATATTGTTCGGAATGTACGAACAAAGACCCCGCAATAGCCAAGATTAACCACGTGTACATGTTTACCTGTTTGAGTTTGAGTGAGAATAATCAGAAATAACTCATCAGCTGTCGACAGACAATATTGGCAGTATCGTAATCTCCGTTTATATAGAGTTCGCTTTTATTTCAATTGCTGTGGATTTTAATTAATTGACCATCTGTTAATCGTGGCAGGTTGTTTTTTCGGACCGATCTTAAAGAACATATTTGTACCGTACACTAATTGAATTCATAATAATTGGAGTTTTGGAGCTAATTATCGATAATACGCAGAAAAGTAGTTTAGTGCATGTCTTGACTGTAAACACTGTAAAAACTGTAAATACTAATTTTAGTTTTTCATTTTCGGAACATTTAATTGTTTTCGTTTGATTTTATAATTTTTAAAATTTTTTGTTTGTTTCTTATTTGTACATTTCTTTGTTTTATATGTTTGTATGTCCAAGTTGTTTCGCGTGAACGTTTAATAAATTACCGGTAATTATTTTAATTTTAATTTTTGATTTTGTAAAACGGTGTGGGCTCTGTTCCAGTCATGACGTACCACTATCATGGTTCCAGTACAGTACATTTCAGACGTCGACGTCATCCACACTACGGTACACACGCGTTATATGTCCAATTGGTTAGGCAAACTGCAAAACAGATGTCAGTCTGTTTGTGTTTGGAACACTCTCTGGAGAAATTAGATGAATGATCGACTTGTGGTTGTTCGATCACAAGTTCTTCCAGCTTTTACCATTTCAGGGTCGATGTGGGTTCTTTTTCGTGGTTCGATTTCCGCAATTTCTTTTAGTTTTTAAAATATTTGTTTAATCTTAATTTTATTGTTTGTTTGTTTTTTTTTTTTTAAATTTGCTCCTGCTTGTATGTGGTTATGGGTTTATTTTGCAGGTTAGATTAGGAAAAAAAAGTATTTGAAATCATTTCTTACATAAAATAAGACTATTTTCATTCATTACAAAATAATAACAACGAACCATTACCAGATAGGTAGGTACTTGGGGTTTAAAGAGGGCACCGACTGGCTTTTACAGCTATGTCATTTTGCCCTCAGACTTTATTTAAATCAGAAAATACAGAAATGATGATGAGATGGGGATGATAAACATGGAACAGGGTTTTATGAAGCAGGAGGAAACGGGAGTACCCCGAAAAAACCTGCCCCCCGCGGTGTCAGACCCTAAACTGAACCCACACGGCACGAGTGTAATATGCTAAAATCCAGATGTTATTCCAGTGTTTATATACAAGAAGTATAAAATAATATTCAATTTCAATTGGAAGGATTACTTTTTGAGTTTTCATTACCTGTACTCTGAAACACTCCTAATTCAGACTGGTAACGTAAGACTTACGTCACTTACGTCGTAAATGGCCATTTACTGTAAAGTAAGTGAACCGTATTTGTTTTTCTTTTTAAACATGAAGTATTTAATAGCTCAACAAATCTTTGAGCACCACGACCCTTCATCTAAATTGATGAGGTTTTATTTTTCAAATTATGAAAACGGAAGAGGAATAAAATTGCAAGTTCAACCTCCGTAAAGTAATGTACTGTAACGTAAGTGAGCATTGTATTTTATTTTTTATTCATCATTTTCACTGAATAAATTTATCCAACCTCGTTGAGGAAGTTAATGACTTCCATTGGTCTAAAAGGGAAATTGTGAATCAGGGTGAAACTGGTGAATTCGGAGATGTAGTGCTAAATGAAAAGGTGGGTACACGCTTATAATCTACTAAAGCATATTTTATAGGAAAAATATTTTTCAGTGGACACATTTAGTAAATTACTGTGAAACCACAATCTGAAGTGTTTACAATTTTCTAAATGTAACAAGTGACGGTGGAATGACCCAGTAATGTCTTGTCAACAATCATCAACATGAGGTAAACAAATTCCTATTGGTGTACTATACTATAAATTATAAAACAAATGTGTAATCAACAAAACGATACCCAAATAAAAATGATTAGTACTACTACAATTCTACAAATAGGAGTTTAGCTAATGCTGTTTTGATTTGATATGTGTAAATCACAACACTGTGCCTAACCACTGTGTACACTCACTGGTGTTTTTATCCGATTTGTTTCTTTTCTTGACTCGATTGTCGACATATCGAGCCAAATCTTTGCCACTGAAAGGATTAAGTCCATAAGTGATTTCGTCCAAATCAAACTGCTGAATGGATGTCCAAGGAAGCAAACCATAAGGTGAAATGACAGTTCGAGCAGCTTGTTGGAACGTCGATAACAACACGTACAGGAGTAGCGCGGACGCCACACCCGACGCGAACACCAGCACACAGTTGATACTAATCTTAACACTCAACATCGAAGTCTTTGAATCTTCTTCTTCTTCAACCACCGATTTCTTCCTCAGCAACATCTTGTTTGTTGTCGGTTCTTTTTCACCACTCCATATTTTCATTCAACGAAAAAAGAAACCATTTCCAGCAATCCGATGATATGATGCGTATTCTGTGAGCTGATTGGTTGAAGTCATCCCTAAGCAACGTCATCCTTAGGCCGATTTCACTTTGAACGTTTTAAGCGCTTTTAGCACAAAAACCATCCAAAGATAGTCGATAACATGTATAGGATATATGTAAGTTACAAAAGTTATTGACTGTATTTGGACGGTTTTTGCGATATTAGCGCTATAGCATTAATGAGAAAGTTAGAAAGTGTTTGAGAAAGTTGATTTATGAGTTTTAAAATTTAAGGATATGCAGTGTCAAATAAGTTTTAAATCATTTTTTTTTTAAAGTTTAACAATAAAATTCAGTACACGTAATATATTTTAATTAGTTCTCTCTTTAGTGAACACTGTGGTGCCCGACATTTTTAAACCGCATTTTATCATCCATCAACATTCACCACGTGTGTTTAGTTTCTCAATCGTTTAATGTGTTTTAGTAAGTTATTACATTTAATTAGCTGAATATCGATACTCAGATAATTAAGTTATTTGATTTTTACAGACTTGAAAATAAATATAACTGAATACAGTGGAGATTACATACGCCACTGGTTTAGAACCAGTAAACGCCTATCAATTTGTTGTTGAATCACACGTTCTTCAATCAAGCTAGAGAACTTCACAATTTTGACAATGTCTCTAAGTAAGTTGACAAATAAGTGCACTAATGGATAATTAATTGATAATTTTCAATTCAAAGTACTGTAACCAAAATGAAAATTTCACAAACAGAATCTTTGACTCAAAGACTGAGGATATGCAATATTTTAATTTTAAAATAACATTTAATATTGAGTACAGCTTGATCGTTGAATTTAGCATTATGTCAAAAAAAACCGCATTTTTAGTTTCAATTTGCTAAAATTTTTATTTTTATCGAATATAGGAACCATAAGATCGGCAACTTCTGAAGTTGGTGGGTTCACAATATTAGGGCAAGTAGATGAAGAACCTGTCGATAAGGTATTTAACTACTCTGTTTGCTCATTGTCAATTTATTGTGTTTTGTCGAGTAATAAAATTTGATTGGATCGCAGGTTCAAAGAGTTCTTCCTGTATGGCTGACAAGACCTGTGGTTATTTCCACTAAAATACGTGATGGGAAAATAGACATTTCTGAATTCCCCAAGCTCGACCCGCTGTTGGTGAAAAACATGAAAGAAAATAAAATCACACATTTATTTCCTGGTAATTTGTTCACTTACTTTACTGGTAACTCAAACATGCATGATGTAACATTTAAAGCAAATTGCGGAAATCGATGGCTCATAACACGGGGATTACCTGATGTGCTAAAACATAATTTGAGATTATAAAAAGTTTATTATTTTTTAAATTTGCAGTTCAGAGCATGGTTATTCCTTGTATACTGGAAAACGGTTCTTCATTTTTTCGTCCAAGAGATATTTGCGTCTCTGCACCCACTGGCAGTGGCAAAACTTTGGCGTATGCATTGCCAATTGTTCAGGTTGGTGAATCTTTAGTTTTCCATGCAAAATTAATGAATGACATGTGAAATTTTAATTTTTATTGGAATTTTTATTTATCACAACTGATTTGTTTTGTTGTGTTTTGATGTATATTTCAGTGTATAAGAAAAAGGATTATCACTGCTGTAAGAGCATTAATTGTGTTGCCTGTCAGAGACCTTGCACTCCAGGTGTATGAAGTGTTCAGGATGTGTTGCAAAAATACTAGCATTAAAGTAAGTATGGAATTACCCAGATTTGTCTCTGTGTCTATCTGGAATTCTTTTTGTTTACGCTCACATTGTGACGGTGAACCCTATGAAATTTACCATAATAGCGTGAGTGTTCATTTAAATTGAGGAGTTGCATCGTTATTCTATAAAATGCATATAATGAATCGTTTTAGACCAGTCTATAGCATAAAGACATTGGGTTGCATATAATGTGCACTTTCTGACTTTTTGGATCAAGAATATGAAATGAACTATTGTAATTCTGAAATTTTTTGTGATTTCTTTCTTTTGTCGCTTCACTTCCTGATTGTTTCACTCGTTTGTTTCACTTACGAAACAATGGAAAAGATATACTGATCTTTGGAGCTAAATACATTTATAAATTAGCACGGAATTTGGAATAATGGCATAATTGCATTTTAAAATTAGCCTGTAACATTAGGCTTGTCAACTAAAGTTAACAGATTTTTTTGCAAAACTTGTTCATTTTCCTTCTATAAATATACCAGTTGACAGGAATTTCTTTCAATCTTAAATCTGACAGTGCCAGAAGATTTTGTTTTTTTTCTCAAAACTATATTTATGGAGTTATGCCGTTATTCCTCCTAACTCCACAATTACAATAATGATGGAAAATAGCTCGCTGTATACTATGTATAGTTGTGTTTGTTACTATATCAACATGAACCCTGTGCACCACCATGTTCATCTTCACAATGTGAGTGTAGACAAAAATGAATATAAAAGATTCAGAGTGCCATCGGAGCATTTATGGAATTCATGCTGTCATTATTGACAGGTTAACTTGTACACCTATATTGTTATTTAGTGGGCTTACAGCTAGTTCATTAATAATAATCTTACCAATTTATCAATTAGCTGTAACCTTTAAAACATGGTTTAAAACAGAAAATAATTTATTCATTTTACGTTAGATAGCACTGCTTGATGGTGAAAAGAAATTTGCGGATGAGCAAGCACTTCTTGTACGATCAAGGTATTTAATTTTCAACTGACATTTATTGTAAAGATATCTTACATTTGTTTTTTTAAAAATCTTAATCAGTGTCTGTAACTCAGATTTAATGAGCAATCTATTAATTTGTTCATATTTTTTTAGCGTTAATGGGCACCAAGTGCTTGTTGATATTGTCGTTGCCACTCCAGGTAGATTAGCCGATCATATCACGAAAACTGAAGGATTCTGCTTGAAGCAGTTAAAGTTTTTGGTATGTTGTCATAAAATTGTTTGTTTTCCATATTTATACTGGGTGTTCCATAATTCATCACCTCGTTTGTTTTTTATTATAACTGTTTTTTCACATTATTAAAAATTAATCAACAATGTTTTATTATCCACTTTTGATTAATATCGGTGTATTTTTACAAACAAACAAAAAAGTAAAATTTTGTTCAACACTGTTTTTAACTAAATGCATTTTTGGTTCTTGTAAATTAGATTTTCAATGAAAGTTTACCAAACTTTACTCTTTTAATTTTCAAAGGTGTGAAAGTTAAAAATTAAAGTGAAACCAAATCTTGCTTTTTCTTTTTGTTTTTTGTTGGTAAAATTACACCAAAATTAATAATAAAAAAAAGGTAGGGCATTAAAAATTTGCATTATTTTTTATTAATGCGACAAAAAAGCTTAAAAAGAAAACATTAAAAATTAAAAAGTTATAATGAAAAAAAAATGGGGCGGTGAATTATGGGACACCCAGTGCAATTTTGAACAAAAATTTTTAAAACAAGCTCTTTGCACTGAATTCGCTATAGTTTTAGAGAAAAAAGCTTGTAAACGTGCTTTTTGCACAGAGTAGCACGTTTTGAAATTAAATTTTTAAGATAAGTGTAAGCTAGTAATTGACAATGATGTATTTAAACAGGTACTCGACGAAGCCGATCGCATGATGGAGGAAATCAAATTAGATTGGTTGCAGATTCTCGAGCAGCGGTTAGACTCGTATTGCAGCGATTTTAAAATCCCACGTTTGCCCGGAGTTGCACAAGTGCCCAATGGGTTGTCTTCTTCTGCCTTCTCGATTTTCAAGTGAGCTATTTTTATACTCTTTATATTAGCTTCACTTGTGAGTGAGTGAGTCAGTCAGTGAATTTCTACGTATAAAAACAAAACTACTTGATGGATTTTGATGAATGAGGTGTCTATGGATTCGTCTTAGAGACTCGACCCACACTGGTTAATGGCATCAATTAAAAACCAATATGGCAAACGCTATATGCCAGTATATAAAGAGTATGCTTAAAAAGCATTTTTTTAATGTACTTGTTTAAAATTTATTTTTATTTATTTATTTATTTATTTATTTTATTTATATTTAAGTCCCATTGAGACAAAATACATGATTAGGATGAACGAACTTGATCAGTTTGACGAGTTGAACGAATTTGATCATGAGTAGGAATATGGGATCTGATCAAGTGCAAAGGGTGACGACTATAAGAACGGGACTTTGCAACTTCAAGTAAGCGACCAATAAATTAATTAGCGACGATAACCGCTTGTCGAGATTTTCCAAACAAAAATGAGTCCTTCAACGAGTGAAACATCGCCTCTAACCGGTTCTTCGGGTTTTTCATCGTCAAGCGTCGTCTTTTTAACGTCATCCACCAACGATGTGCTCTCCCTCCTCCAATCGGACGTAAAATTTATTTCCCACCCGACACCATCTCAAACCAAAGCATCATCGGATGCTGCAACTAGAAACGCTCAAACCAACGAAAAACACTGCTGTTCTTTCAGTCCTAGTCTTCGGTTCGGTTGACCCGAGAAACGAGGAAAATGACTGTCTACTGTAGCTAGTGGCATCGCAATTATCCCGAGTAAAGCCAGACAAGGAGAACTTGTAATGTGTCGGGCCGAGATGCGTCTTTGGCACCGTGCCAACGTGTTCCACGACCACGACGACGTCCGTAAGCAAGGGATGACGAGATGGCGGTCACGAATCGACATTTGGCAACGGCGCCATCACCCTTATTTCAGAATCGAAGCGCCGCACCAACTTTCAGCCTTTATTAAAAAAAATGACGCCATTTTCGCCTTAACCTTTAACGTGATGAACCGAGTAATTTCGACGTTCAACTTTTTGCGAAAGTACGCTAGGCTAGGCTCCCTAAAAAATAATTATCATTACTTCGTGCGATACAGCGAGTGGTCCCTTAGTGACTTCTAATTACCTAATTACCAGTTTGATAACATCATCTATAAAAGATCAGAAAATAGCCACAAGTTCCACTATAATGACCATTGTCAAAATAAGGTTATTCAGAGATACCCGCATAATGTTTATTTAAAATGGAACGATCTACCATATAGGCTGCCTCAAGTGTTCATCTACTCGAACTTACTATTTTTAAACAGTTTGACAGAAAATGGTATAATCACATCCTTTAGTTGTAATATTTAGAGATTTATCTCTCCTGTACAAATGGTAGTTAAACCGCAGAATAAAAAAATAAAATAAATAAATAAAAAATGAATCCTAACACAACGGTGTCAAAGATTTTCAAAAATGAATAAATAAAGGAAAACAAACCCCTTGTTTTAAAAGGGTAAAGGCCTTTTCTTCATTATCTGCCCTTGTCGGCGATTCGATAAAACTTGGCGGAGGCAACTTTGGAAGATCCACGAGTTAGAGGAAGTGCGCGAAACACTTATTACGAGACTGGAAAAAAAGTAAAGCCCAAATTTGATTACGTCGGCTTTTTCAGACTATCTCTCGTGAGGCAAATGAAGTGGAAGTCGTCGTTCTAATGACCGACATTGCAAAACGAACAAATCGAGTGAAAAGCACCGAACGTAACGAGCATCATCTCGAGAGTCTCCTCGACGAGCAATGAAACTTATTAAATAATTCGTCATTAGGCGCGACTTTGATGTCGCCGCAAAATGCTTCGGCGACGCTGGCGATTAGGCCTAATCGAATCCGACTTGTCTACTACAACGGACAACCTGCTTCTTTTCCTCCACGCTACCACGACCTCGCCAAAATCAGTTACTGCATCCCACACACGCGCCATCTTAAAAATCACCTTTTCCAAATTCGGACGGAATCAGCGGTCTGAATTTGGAGCGACGGGGGAACATTGATGAAATGTTAAGCTTATTATTATATTTATTATGACCCGGCTGGGTTACCAAAATGAAAAAATAGAAGATACCGGTAATATTACTTGTTCACACTTGAAAAGTGCCCTATCATCACCATTACTTTCCCGTCAAAATTACGAGGAATCTTTCTCCGTATACCTCAAAGAAAGATAAGTGCGCGTGTAGTGAGTGATCAACTACACCTTTTTCTTTCTCTCTCTCTTTCCCTCACCTCCTGAGATTCCTGAGGAGCTGAGGGAAAGACCTCTTTCAATTATTTCATCTTCGTTTTGGCATTTTGCGATGAAATAAAGTTTATGTGACGGCCAATGACATACTTTAACGGAAGTCAGTGCAGTCCTTAAACCACAAATACACTGTACCTACCTTGCCTACTTATGCCATCACAATATGGGACGATGCGCCTAAGTACAGATTACGCAAAATCCAAACCTCTTATCATTCATCGTATTTTAGGCGTTCTCTTTGGCCCAAACTGATACACTTCCATATCCCAATTAATCACATCTCGTAAAATACTCAATATTTCCCAAATGAGTATAGGTAGAGTA
>JAQIWH010002029.1:0-27025 GCA_034695005.1 Cryptops parisi
AACCATTGGCTGATTCATCTCGCTGCCTCAGTTCTGTGCCAGCAATTCTGTGCCAGCTAATTTGGGATAGAGTTATAGTTTACATTAACATAAAAAAATAATTGTTTAACTTTGCAGAAAATGTCCATGTGAATGGCAAAAGTTCATGGTTCACTCAAGAGCTACCAGACATGATTGAATTTTCAAACATAAACGAAACTGAGCTGGAATGTCTAGCAAGTGGTATAGATAGGTATATAGTAGTCCAGAACCACAAATCGCTTAGGTTTTGAGTGATAGCTCCCAAGTCACGGATTCACCTAATCTACGTCAAATAACATCTACAAACACATTAACATTTTCATTCTTCAAAGCTGAAGACTATAGACAAGATGCCCATGCTACAGTACAGATGTACTGCAACAAATTAGTATGGAACATTGATCAGCATAAATGTTGGCAGGTGAAAGGAATTTAAACTTATACAGTCGAGCTTTCTATAACGAGCTACTCATGCTACGAGATATCACACAAGGGATTTCAAAAGCAAAATTTATTTATTTATTTATTTATTATTATTAAAAGTTCGAAAAGAAGAAAACGACAATTGGACAACACAATTACATAAACAAAAAATCAAAAATGCAACAAAAAAACAAGGTAAAAAATTTAAGAATTAATAATCCACGTTTTTAAAATAGTATTAAAATGTCTACATCGAATTTGGCACGAAGCACGAGAGCATAAAAAAACTGATCTAACTTTTAAAGGCAACTCATTCCAGTCGCTAATAGATGTAAAAGGAAAACGCTTTAATAGGGAAGGAATAACGGAGGTAGAAACCTCAAATTTAAAACGTCTACAACTTCTCACGGACACATCAGATAAGAAGGACTTTTTAAGAAAATAAAAGAAATGATTAGGATCACGGATCATTTCAGCAATTGTTTTCATCCGCTCCAATAAAATCAATCAATTTTTCAAAAGATAAAATACGATATTTCTGACAAAATTTTGTGATGAAAGCATAGCGACCAATTCTAAATGTTGCCCTTAGACAACGATTGTAGCTTGGTTTTAAGGAAAGTAAAAGGGTCTTTTTGTACTAGTCCAAATAGCTACATTAGAAGTCAGAAGAGAAATTACAATGAAAGAAAAAACAGATTTCATCTCGCCAAATTTCAGTGTTTTTTTGAGGCGCTTTAGTAAGTAAATCTTTCTATTGAGTTTACTAGCGAGTTTCTTAATACGCTCGCTGAAATTCAAACAGGTATCAAAAATGACACCTACTATGCTGAGACTAGAAAAGATCGTAGTTCGTTTACAAAATTCAGCAGTTTGAGTTTTGTTTGGGTTTTGTTCGATCCATGCACCTGAGTGCATGAATCGCTTGTCATACCATTCAGTAATAAGGGACATATCATCCTGCATCTGAATATTAACCTTACTTCTATCTGATTCCTTGAAATAATAGGTCAGAAAATTATCATCCACAAAGGAACGCAACTTTCCGACAAGAAGAAGGGAATTTAAAGATGCAACAAAAACATTAAAAAGAAGGGATGAAAGGACTGAGCCCTGAATAATACCATACTTGCTTGGGCGACAGATACGCCGATTTTCATGGCGAATACTATTCAATCTATCAGTACAGTAATTGGAAAGTAATTTTATGCTATTATTGTCCACTCCAAATGATTTAAGGTCCTCCAAAAGTTGCAAACGAGGAACACTGTCAAAGGCACGAGAAACATGTTTTAACAATGACTGTAATAAAAGTTTCATAGTGGCAGGTCAATTCATTAAAAATATCTGTCAATAAAGTTGACGGCTTTTTCCAGAGACTCCACCGTACTGATTTTTTGGTATTTAAGGAAGAAGGTACGTTTTTAAAGATGTAAATATACAAGTATCAACCAACTTTGAAATGGGAGGCAAAACAGAAATTGCTTATCATATAACGAGCAAAACTCCAATAAACAAGCATCGGTCAATAACGCGATAGACAAGTGATTATACAGTATACGAGTGTAATTTTCTCTCAAATAGTGGGGTTTGCATCTTTCTTACTCGAAAATCAAAAATTGCATAAAGCGAGAACTGCATAAACCAAAAACCGCATTAAGTCCAATGTAACAAAATTCGCATAAATCGAATCAAAAATAAAATTTTTCAAAACTCGCCAAAATCAATATCGTGTTACTCGAAGCTCACATAAATCGAAATTCGCATAAATCGAAATTTGCAGACATAAATAATGGAATTATTCAACAACTCGCATAAATCGAATGATAACTGAAAGATCGCATAAATCTAACTTCTGTATAAAGCGTATTCTTAAAAAAGTATTTTAAATCCAATTTGTTTTGTCTTTTATTTTTTAATAAATTTTTCTGAATGCCAACGAAAATCAATTTCAAACTCGTCATCAATATCACATCGACATCATCAAAGCTTTCCTCTCCCTTGTTGTAATTTATTGGTTCTTCCTTTGCATTGCATTCTGGAAGTTATGACACATATGGTTGTTGTTATAGTCGTGGTAGTCAATGGCAACGTATCTACAGTATTTACTTGTATAAATAGACAAAAGTAAATTTATTTATTTATTTTAAAAATATGACATCCCGTAGGGACAAAAATTATTTACATTACATATCAGTCCAACAATGAACAATATGCTAAGAAAGTTTAGGAAACTTTACCTATTGTATTGTGGACTGCATAGCCGTTCTGTCTTCTTAAATGCTCCAACTGCCTCTTGTAAGTTGAAATCAATTTATAATAACTAGTTTTTATTCTCCATTTTTCTCTTTTTTTTCTTTTTGTTTTGTTTTTTCCTTTTGTTTTCTTTTTCTTGTTTTCTTTTGCCAATAATAAGAATATTTTTTTTTCTTTTTGAATGTTTCGTTGTTATGTAATTATCCATTATTTTGTTATATAGCGCGATCTTTTACGGATTGTTATGTGAAAAATGAATAAATAAATAAATATGCTTATACAAAGTTTGTTTTTTTAAAGTGAATACACGCCTTTACAGCTGTTGATTTACACAACTGAAAGGAAGCTTGCGAATATAGGTCGGAATTTTGTTCCACAGAATTGTATCTATACAGTTGTATAAATTGTATCTATTTACACAAGTTCGCATACGTGGCATATGTGGTTGCAGTCGAAATGTCGAAAAGAGCATACAAACCAGCAAGTTTAAAGAAAAAGGTTAGTTTTAGACTCAAAGTTTTACGATGTGATGTGTGTGACTGAAATAATTTTAGATAAAAAAAATAATTCAACAGCACAATGAGAGCCAAAAACATCAAAGTCGGAAAAAACTCCGGAAACCCAAGTCGAAGACAAAAGCAAGCAATGATAAATTTAATCGGGATCTAGTGAAAACATTCATACACTGTGGAATCCCATTCCATGAGTTAAACCATCCTACAATGAAAGAATTCATAAAAAAACACTGTAATAAGAATGCTCCTCGACAAAGAACGTTAAGAGAAAACATTCAATCTTTATTTTCGGACACATTAAACGATATCAGAGAAGTTGTTGAGGGTCACCCTGTTTGTTTTATTTTTGATGAAACAATAGACAGCGAAAAGCGTTACGTTTTCAACGTGCTAGTCTCACCCCTAACAGGTAAATGGGTGAAACCAATGCTTCTCAAAGTTACGAAATTGGAGAAGACAAACTCGAGAACTGTAGAGAATGCCTTCATTGAAGCGTGTGATACACTCTGGCCAAAAGGAATCCAGTACGATAAAGTTTGGATGATCGTCAGTGACCAGGCACGATACATGGTTGCAGCTGGAGCGAGGTTAAAAGGAAAGTTTAGCAAGTTGAACCATGTGACCTGTCTAGCCCATTGTCTTCATAGAGTGTGTGAGAAAATTCGTTGCCAATATAAATTGGCGAATAAATTCGTAGCTTCAATGAAGAAAGTTCTACTCAAATCTCCTGCACGCATTCAAGCTTACAAGAAAACAACAAACAACCTTTCACTTCCACCAAAACCAGTCATCACTAGTTGGGGTACATGGATTACAGCTGCCACATTTTATGCTGAAAATTTTCCAGCAATGAAAACTTTTATCGATCGCTTGGTCAAAGTCGACCCTAATTCCGCAGAAGTTAAAAAGTTAAAGAAACTGTGTGCCCAAAAAAAACTGAAAGATCTGGAACATGAGCTGAAGGCTGTGCTCCCGTACAAGTTTCTCGTAGGCAAATTTGCAGAGCTGCAAAGAAGTCGTCTGACTGTACAAGAACAATGGAAAGTCGTAGAAGACGTTCAGAACAACTTACCCCGAATTAGTTTTGCACGGAAGAAGCTGAAAGATAGCCTATCTAAGAACCCCGATATCGAGAAATTTGAGACGAGAGAGAACCCAAATCGCGACGAGTTTTTGAAGTATGCCCCTCTTGTTTCGGTAGACGTGGAACGTTCATTCTCATTGTATAAAAACTTTATTGCTAGCAACAGAAAAATATCGTTTGAAGATATTGAAATGTTTGTTGTGATACAATTTAATTCTTGTGAAACCCGTCAGTTTCACAAATAAAAATGAAAGAAAATAATGAATTATATTGTTAAAATAAAGAAATTTTTGCACCTAAATTAGCCCTCATTTTGTGAATTTTGTGCACATTTTTGTACCTATGGTGTGGGTTTTTCACTTAATATTCAGATCTCTAGTAATCACATTCTGTGTGCTGTCTACGTTCACTTCGTGTACTAGCTTGAAAACATGTTAAGTCATTTCATTATAGAAAGTTTGTCAAAAGGAAAACACGTAACAATTTGGTACTTATGCAATCTTGTTCATACAAGTTAGCATCCAACTAGTTTTCCCATAAAGAGGCTCTTGCCTGTACGAATTAAACTCGTTGTTGAGGTTCGACTGCAAGACCAATTCAGGCTGATTTGTTTCCTGAATGTTTCAAAAACGAACCTCCTACCCACTATGCATCGCATTCCAGTAATATCTCAACCTTATGATGTTCAAGTTCTTGATGCTTATGTTATCAACGGCAACAGTGTAATCATCAAACGTCACATTCTTATTTTTCTTGCAAAATACTCATGGATGAGAGATGACCGAAATGTGATCAACAACACCGATTTTAATACAGGTGATGTGAAAGTACGGTTGGTCTGAAAACATCCTGAGAATGTACGATTACTTAGAGCATTCATTGTCTTGTGAATTTAACCATACATGATCAATTTAGAATACAAATATGAGTGGAGAACATCTAAAAATATCCAATGATTATGCATCGAAATATAAATGCACCACCATTCATCAACTCAGTAACAACATTAAATTGAGTTCAACTACGATATATGGAAGACTTTTTGTAACTGGTACTATGATCAACATCTCTTTCTTGTCACTCAAGTAACCCAAAGCAGTCATTTATTTCAATCAGTGTTAACATATTTTTAAAACCTCAAACGAATGTGCCGCCACGATTCATCAAGACAGATTTAGAAATCAAAGTTATCGAAGGAGCACCTGTCAGGATACCATGTGTAGTTCAAGATTATCCAATTCCAAAAAATAAAATAACGGCAGTGATAATAATTCAGCCTCAAATACTGTACAGTAACCCTCGACTCAACAGACCTCGCAAGCGCAATAGACCAATTACTAATTTGCATCATTATTATTCGTATGCACAATTAAAATGGTATCGCAAACTGCAAAATGAACAGCTATCAGAAATGAGTGACTATACAATAAAAAAAACATTGACTACTTATGTTGTTCATTAAAAAACAAGATGCTGGTGATTATGTTTGTGTTGTCGATAACACTATATCAACCCAGCAAATGAAAGTACAAGTGAATGTACTTGGTAATAATTTTCTCATGTTTTTCTGAAATCAAGTTTAAAACTACAGCAGCTATGTTACACGAGTTATTACCACGAGCTAGTCTTTGCATATCTAGAACCACTGAAAGCTACCATCAGTCCCAAACTTGTTACAGCCAATGTCGGGACTTACTTCGGACTCTCATGCGCTCCATCAGGATTTCATATCAAGACTACCACTTGGCTGAAAAAATAAAAGACCTATTGATGACACAGAAGGAACCAGAATATCGCCAAATCAATTCTGTTCTTTCATTACATAAAGGAATCTATCAATGCTTTGTTGCAAACGACGAAAGTTCAGCATACGATACTAGCCTAGTGAAATTAAGAGGTAAAACTCAGCGTTGAAGCGGATTCAGTCTTTTTTGTTTTGCCTAATATTCTATGGATCATTGAGGCCTTACATTATTTAATCCAAATGAAACATACTAAATTCATCTAGATTCACCACCCGAATCGTTCTTCATGTTCAAAGAGCAAATCTTGCGTTGCAACCAGGCTCTTTCCTAAGTCTCAAGTGTTTAGCATCTGGATACCATTTCCAGCTATCAATTGGTTATTAGATGGAACAAAAATTGAAGATGCCATATCAGAAAAGATTAATGAAAAAACAGTACAAAGTTATTTAAACAAAAGTTTAAATAACTTTTGTTTTTTGTGAACGTGAAGACGGGTGAGTTTACACTTGCGTTGCTCTTAATAAAGAGGGCATTCGGGTTCGGCATTCGTTAAGAATAGAAATTGAAGGTAAGGTAGAGTTTAAGCTACATACATTTTTATTTTATCTGCAAACTCGTTTTTTTTTTCAAAAATAATTCTAAAAATCATTACAGGACCACATAACTCACGACCTCTCTGAAGATAACTGCTGTGGCAAGTGTCACGATCTTGTTAAACTACCTTGTTTATGGATATCCCGTCGAGATCATAAGTGACCAACGCTGTTGCCAGCACATTCCACACGGCTCAACTACTTGTCAATGGTAATTAATATAAGTTTGTTTTTCCAGTGCCGCCTAAAATCATTCCATTCACCTTCCAAGATGATAACTTCTTCAAAGGCACGAGTGCTCATATTATTTGTGCTGTCAGTCAGGGTGATGTACCCCTAAATTTCACTTGGTTAAAAAAAAAAAACCAACCTAACTCAACCTCTTCAAATTCCATACACAGAATTTTAAGAGTTATCGAGTCATTCTCGATGAATGGAACAGTGAGTAGCTCTTAAGTTACATAGTAAGCCTTGTTCCCAATTTGCACAATTATTATACACAGTTTCAATCTGATTTCAGAGAGAACAACAAGGTTTAACACTACAGATGTAACAAAAAATAACTCTCAACAATCTTAATACCAATAGTAAATATGGTATTATTAATACCAATAATATTATTGAAGTTCTAGCATACACAAAATTTAGTGAACAAGTGAAAAGTCATCCCATATACTGCAAGACACATGAAGATGATACCTATGCTATGTGTTATGATACTGACACTAGTTACAAACTTGACAACTAAGACTATACTGTAATTGTTGTATTGTAATATCCGGGACACCTGAAGCCATCAAAGCACTACCAGCATCAGAAGATTCTGTACTAGTTTCGTGGAAAGAACCACTAAATTGCAATGGCTATTTCCAAATACAATCTATATTACAAACTTCTTAGAGATGGAGAATAGGTATAGCAAAAACTTCAGATTATATGTATTATTAACCATACAATATTGTAATGTAACAATAACGAGCATCAAATCAGTATCTACAGTTACTATACATGTTATTTCAAACGTTATTTATTATTATTATCTACATGTTATTTCAAACGTTTATCATGATCATGCTAACCATGAGAAAGTATAGCATACAAACAAGCAACTCATACATCAAAATCTATTAAACTGTTCATAGTTCAAAGATGTACAATAAAAGCACAAGAAAGCTGGTGTCGATGTTAAAACCATAGATAGAAACTTCAAGCATTATGAAGTAAAAGGACTGCAGAAGAATTCTCGCTATGCATTTTGGGTGTATGCTATCTCAAGCACTGGAGAAAGACTGGTAACAAGTGCCATTACCCAGATGCCAAGCAGTTTACAAAGTAAATAAGAAAATTGTATTTGGACACACTAGCTAAGTCGACTTGGACACAAACATTTCTAACTATTCATTTCGAAAAGTTCCTGCTCAGGTAGCATCCTTTGACACTATTAAAACAAAGTGGAAAAATACCATTAACTTGCCATGTAGAGGAGTTGGAATCCTAACATCAACAAGACAATGGATCACCAACTGAGTGTAAATAATCCTCGTTTCGAGTTAATTTGATAGTTTAGACATTATTAACCAAATCTGCCAGATCTTCCCTAACCTTTAAACATTATAAGAATAAAGCCAGTTGATGAAACTTGTACGATTTGATGGAACTCTGGTTCGGATGTCAACAAAGAGCACACTGCCAACTATACTTGCATCATGACTAATCAGCGTGGACAAGTTATGTACTGTACATGTATTGTAAAGCTAATACAGTCTTATTTCTTAGCAGATCAAATTTACAAGAAACCACTTGCATCTTCATGCATGAAGATGAACCACGTGCGTAAATGCACGTCCTGAAAAATCAGGAGGAAACCCATTCAAAGGTTAAATTATAACCTTGTGACTATGTAATTTTCAAAGCTTACAATTATTTTTTATATCACCTGATGAATTTCGTTTTATATTTGGGAACCAATTTTAACCATGTTAATAATAATTTAACAGTTGAAGTACAAGAGTGTATGTTTTAATTGCAGATGTTGCATAAACTAAGAAAATCATGTTAACTAACATGTTAGTGATTTAAACCATTGTGATTAGTGGATAAACAAATTCTAAGTGCTAGTAATGACTAATGACTATTCGTTGTAATTCCTAATATAAATCCATGAACATACTCGACCATATCTTAACAAGTTTTGTATGTTTTAAGGTGTTAATATCATTCTACTGAATAACCTCAACTCTTTTTGTATCTTTATACCTAGTATTTATAGCTTTATACAGTATACCAGCTCTTTTAGTACAATTTTTTGGGTTTTCAACTCAAGCCGTTTGTCATTTGATCACTTAATATAATTAACAGTATGTGTACAGTATGTGTAATTTTTGCTATGTATTAAAAAAATGAATAAACAGATTTCTCAGCAAAATACTTGCGATTCTTGAACCTTCCCGAAATTCAAATACAAATTAAGCTTAAAGTTCAATCCCTGAATTGATTTAATAAACTTGAGGCAAGTTTTAAGCAACCTATTGAAAAGCTAACTTCATCAAAATCTGCCAAGCATTTACATACAAAGAAGTCACAAGTGCCTCTTGTACTGAAAGTCCTCAATTTTACATTAGGGTTACATTCTGCACAAACCTCGAATATAAAAAAAAATCGCATTTATCGAATGCAGTTGCAAAAATTTAGCCTTTAGTCACTTATGCACTAATTGACAATACCACACACATAAGCAAACATTTCTCACATATAACGAGCATAGGTGAAATTTATGGGATATTTCTCTTTTTACATAATAGTAGAATCGCATATACAGTAAAACTTCTCTAAGCGGACCACCCACGGTTCCATGAAATAGTGGCCCTTCAAAGAGATGGTCCCCGAATGGGGGTACAATTAAAAACAGTAGTTTTGAATACTACACACATTAAACAGCATTTTCTAAAGAAACACAAAATTTTTAACATTTTAAACGATTTATTTTAAACTTTGTAGTTTGATTAGTAAAATTAGAAATTTAGTCACCATATGTTGGTTGGTGGGTAGTGCGTTTGTTGATATTTTATCAGTACGGTATACGACTTTGTATTTACTGTATTTTAAGCTATTTCTAACTTGAATTGGACAACATCCAATTGTTAAAAAATTTTGCAATTTGTATATTGACTAAATCTATTTGTTCACATTGTTTAATACTACAAAAGTTATGTTATAAACGTGACCCCATAAGACAGAATCAGTTAAAATAAAAAATAAAAATTCTTGGCTCAAAAACCAATGAAAAGCGTTAACAGCAATCTTAAAAGAAAACATTCTTTGTAAAGGGACCATTTGTTAAAAGTTGATTTGTTAAACTGATAAAAACATTGTTTAAAATTAAGAAAAAAGTTGCCTGTTCGACAATGGAATAGTGATCCTTGAAAGAGTTAAGACCAGCTAAGCTGGTCCCTTAATGGGAGGTATTATTAGTAATAAATCAGTGGCCCAAAAATCCGTTATGGTCCTTTCGAGAGGTGATTCTCAAATGGGGATATGGTCCTTTAGAGAAGTTTCACGTTATACAGAACTCATTTACATCAAGGACTCCCTGTAATTATCTTCTGTGTTGTTGAAACTATTATGAGGGATCATTTTCTAGGTTTAGATACAGTACCGTATGACAATTTGAAATTAAGATGATCAAGGTTGGCTTGCATTACACAAAAACTAACTGTATGGAATGCAGACAATATTCACAGTAAACTTAATTACATGTAATGAAAACAAAACAGCAATACAATACACTAGGAAACATATCGCAGAACAGAACAACAATGGGAAATAGGGTACTTTCCAGTTAGACCAGGTCTAGTTTGATGTTGCTATTTGCTTACACTTGGTTATGGTTTTATTTTGGAAGTTAGGTTAGGAAAAACAAAGAAACGTATTAAATGTAAGAGTTTGTTTTGTTTCCCTAACCTAACCTGCAAAAATAAACCAAAAAAAAAAACCATAACCCAGTACAAGCAAATAGCAACATCAGACTGCACCCGCTCTAACCGGAAAGTACTGAAAATAGTACAGTACTGTATACGGTATAGATAATAACTCGGATTTCAATAAAAACTGTTATTTAAGCTTCTTATTTTATGAAGGAAAAAAATATATAAATCTGCATGTGCGGAAATGAAAAAGATATTTTGCTATTATGCGATTCTGATTCGCCTCCCTAACCTTACCCCTGCCCCTTCCTTACACAAGCACCACCCCACCCGTGAGCTGTAGGCCTACATAGCCCAATGGTAGCTTAAGTCGAAAAATAGCGAAATTTTTATTGCATTTCCGCGAGCGCAGATGCCTCACGCATACTATATATTTCCACAAAATAAAAAGCTCAAAAGTATAATTTTTATCCAAATCTGACATATTACCTATATCGTTCTGTAGTCTAACAATGAGTGAATAAAAGTCATGATGTGGCATAAAATGATATAAATTTGCTCAACATAAAAATACTTTCGACCTGGACATTTTAACTATATGTAAATATAATCACCAAAATCGAACTGACATTGTTATTTCACTACATTTTTAGTTAAACAAAATGATTGCATACCAGCCCTACTGGGCTTCCATTAACTTGTGACCAGTAACAGGACCCTGTCCTAATTTTCGAGTTAAGGTTTTACTGTCTTGTTATTGGCTACACCATTTATTTGAAATGATAAAAATTGTAACGATGAAATAAACCAACAAGCAAATAAACATTACATTATTTCTTAAATGTGTAATTAATCAAAATACTGTACATAAGTTATCTACTCACCATTGCTTTCATTTGCTCTGCCATGGTCCTCACGTACCTAAGGTCCTTAATCCTAACTCATACACGACGACACACAAACTCATCCCTTACTTCTCTTCCTTCATGGCACTTTCACTTCCTCCATTTTATAGTCACTATTTTATTTGCCGTATACTAAACCATGATAACTAACATACTAACACAGGTTTGTAAACGTTTACTCTTGTTACATCGTCTACTAATAGCAACTGTTTCTGTGGTGGTACTGTCCGGTATTATTGAGGTGAAAGTAAAACAAGTTGTCACCATGCTCTGCGCACGTGGGAAAAGTGACGTCATTGGGACCCAAATAACATTGCAAATTTACCACCTGTTGGACCTTGGACCAACAACTTGGACCATCTAAAAACGCAGTATGCAAACTTTTCTCCTGTGTTCAGCGGTTCCGATTATTCTCACTTGATGGAGCCATGTGTATTACATTAGCAAAAACAGATTGAGTTAATCAGTCTCATGTTAATTTAATTATTGCTTGGACTATATAGTGTAGATTTTTTGGTAAATTTTCATTGTCATATATACTGTATTTCCCAAACTTTTCTTAATACAGTGATACAAATATATTACCCTTGTAGTAAACTGAGCTGGCTTTACCGCCATTTTTTGTTTTCTTCCGTCGTCTGCTTTTACGCGTAAAACACACTTATCGACTGCTTCAGCATTTATATTTTTTAAATTTAGTTTTATTACCCTTCACATTTCAAGTATTTTTCCTAGTATTTAATGGTTTGTAATTAATTTGTGTTTTGACACTGCCTACTGCTATTTTTTTTACTTTTTTTTCAACTAGCACGTTCACTAGTTACTGATTTTTCACTTTTATTCACAATTTAAATTTTTTTTTTCCATTTTGGATGTTCGATTACAAGCCATACCTCACCTTTTTAACTTCTACGCTGTACTAGTATAACCCAACATTAGAACATGAAACTATTGTACATTAGATTACATAATATTGTACTTCAAAAATGTTTACCTTGCTAGATGCGTAACAAACAAAAACCGCAACATCGATGTTACACCATCCTGTAAGGGCTTCTTGTAAAAAAAATAGCAACAACAAAATATGAATTAAAATAACAACCAGCAACAACAACAAAAAAGTAATAAACGGTGCTGACGAAGCTAAAACAATAAATCGAATACCGGTTATTGTGATCACTTGAGAACAGAGTTTTTTGATAACAGCCAGTTAATAACATTAAACGATGGATATAAAACATTAGTGTCTTGGAACCGACTGATAATGATAACATTATCCGATTGATAACATTATTCATGGATTATAATAACCGGATTCGTCTGTATTATCAATCCACTTAAAAAAATGTTTACAAAAAAATATTTCACGTGACAAACTCTCAAATTTTAAATGAAAGTTATCTACAAACCTTGTTTCATGCATTGTTTTTAGTTTTAGAATTACACAATTTAATTCAGTACATCAACTTATAAAACTTCCAAGTGTTTGTCCATATTTTTTTAACATTACTCTAACTATACAAAATAATATTTACATTGTAACACAATCACACAATCCAACAAATATTTACAATAGAAGTGTATTAAATAATGATTTGAAAAATAAAGTATAATAACAAAAATCAAATCATTGGCAACAAATAAAAAATACGAGTAACAATCTTCACTATTCGTGTTGATCATACAAAGTTTATGTTGTGAATAATATAATTTCTATTGTCCATGACTTCCACGAGAAATGATAAATTTGCATAAATCACAATGTAAATTATGCTTAGAAAATACTTTGAATTCTGACTAAACTAAACCAGCATATTGTTTTTGTAAAAATCCACTGAATTCTATTATCTTGAAAAATCCCATATACAGGGGTGAGGCAAAAAACTGGTCACAGCAAAATATCGCTAAAACTATTAGTGGTATGAAAATTCTGATTGAATTAATGTAATGGCCATGGGCTATCCAATGACGTTACCGGAAGTGACCTTGAATGTATTTTTCAAGATCTAGAAAGGTGAAGGTATTCACGAAATAATGCAAACGCACGAAACAGATCAAAAATCGACCGGTAAAAACGGAAGTTATGGGCAAAAAAATTATGGCCTGACATAAAAAAAAAGCAGGGGCAGCCACAATAAACCTGGCCTATTTGACAATGCATTTGTAGAAAAATTGTGAAAAAGTTTTGGAACACCTATTAGAGTGATGCATTAACACATACATCAGTTTAATAGGTTTTCCAACTATTTTATCACTTTTCCACTTCTTTATTGTCAGGGTACACCATATTGTTGCTGGTGCCCCTAATTTGCTTCCCTGTGACAGCGTTCGTCATTCGCCCATAACTTCCGATTTTACCGGTCGATTTTCGATCTGTTTGATGCGTTTGATCTGTTTGATGCGTTAGCATTTTTTCGTGAATACCTTCATCTTTCAAAACCACATGTGAGTTGTGAGCTGGATATCAAGGAAGTTAATAATTGAATGATGGTGAAAATCTCCTGGATAACCCATGGTTGATATTGATTACAATAGTTCAATCAGAATTTTCATACCACCAATGGTTTTCGTGATATTTAGCTCTGACCAGACTTTGCCTCATTCTGTATATTGCAATTTAAAAATTACAATGAAATCGCTTTGTGGTGAAATCCAATAAATATTTACAGTGATAATAATAATAATACCAGTGAAATAATGTGCATTAAATTGATATGTGAAATATTATCATCTTTCTGGTATTTACAAAAAACAAAACAAAATCAAATTTACTATAAATGCTTTTTTATACTTCTTAAACCTTTTGCTTGTGAAATATCACGCTTTTTTAAACCCTGTTAAAGGCTTATTTTGATCAATCTCTGCCAACTGATCTAGTGAATAAACTTAATAATTCACAGTTCGTGTGACAATTACAGCTAATACAAAACCAATTATCCATTATAAACGTAATATAATAAATAATTACAAGGAAAAAAATATTAATTATACCATAGATATAAAAAATGCATTAAATTGAAGAGTCTGTGTGTGGGTGTTAAGTAACATTTTTGTAAAAAAAAACACAAACGTTTTCGTTAGGTGCAATTATACATTCCTAACGCACAACAATTTTGAGCAAAACAACAATATGTGCAAAGATGTTAGTACAAGAAGTATGAAAGTATGCAAGTTCAGATCTTCAAAACACGTTTTGCTTGAAATTGTAAAAATCCTACTTAACACCCTTTTATACCAGGTTCTTCAATTATAACCGTAAAATATCATCAAAAAAAATGCAGAATTGTAGTTCACTGGAAGAACAGATTTGACAATTCTAGGTGTCCATGTTGTTTACGGAACTTTTGCCACTTGAGTCTTCAGCTACAGATCTTTTATTCATTTCCACGTGGTTGTATGAGATTTCTGTTGGTGTTTGAAAGACTTGGTTGTTGTCTTGTCGGTTGTTGTAGAAAGGTGCTTCAGCATTTCTACCAGGATTCCTTAGCTATAATTAATAAAACAATAAGCTTACCATACCTACAAAAAATAGATGAGGCCTAGTTAAACCCAAGTTTAGTTAAACAAAATTTATATTGAAATAATAAACCCATTTTTTGTGCAGCTGTCAAACACTTCGACCGATTGCATAGAAATAAAACTGTTAGATTAGCTACTCAATGACTATAGTACTATAATAGAGGATAGTGCTTAGTATTTTCAATGGAAACACAAGGGCCATGTCTCTAGCTAGGTACAAGACATCCCAAGGTACAAGAGTTTCCCCTAGTATTATACTGTCTGTATGTATGGTATATAAAAGTGCAGTCCAGTAAGTACATATATTACAGGGAATGTATTGAATCCAAGCGTTATATAGTACTGTATGTCAAAAATAATATCTTTTTGGCAAAGTGTGAAATAACTTCTTGTATACATTACAGTGAATACCCAAAAACGGTTAAAACTCGTTGTTCCTTGTCGAAACTAGGTTAAGCAAAGCGCTTTGGTCAATTCTACTTTTACCTAGTCAAAGCTAGAATTCACAAGGCTTTTTATTAAACTTAAGACTTAGTACTAACTAAAAAATCTTAATACTCGTTCTCATTAAACCATGTGCTTATACAGAGGGTGGTAATAAGAAGTCATGATCCAAAGCATTTAAACATTTCGTAAAATATTTTATGCATTGACCTTGAAATTAATTTTTAAAAAATCGCATTGTTAAGTTTTTAAAAATGTGGTGTGTATCAAAGTCATATTTAGAAATTTGTAAGCATGTAACATGAATAGGTTACATGGCAGTAGCCCATATAATCAAAATCCAGTCCTTTCATTTATTTCCAACAATTCACATTATCCAATAATAGTGATTAAAACACACAATGCTGATGATGCAGCAGCTTCACTGCATACAACTCTTGCTATGCAGTGAAGCTGCTGCATCAGATGATGTGTTGTAATCGCTATTGTGCCATTCAAGCGCTACTTATTCTATAAACTTTACTTATGATATAGCTTTGACAAAATTGCACAAAACCTTTGAACTCACGTTGAATGCCATTATTGCTTCTTCGCGAAACACGTTCAGCTCCTCTTGCAGCAGAGTCAACCGCTGGTTGATGTGGCCGGCTTCCCGTATTCTGTACACTTCAAGACCGAAGACTGAGAACACCACCAAAAGCAGCACGATGACGTAGAGTAAGGTACTGAACGACATGCAACTCGACTTGACCGATATGGAAAACCTTTTCGTCATTGCATCATTTTTTCTGAGCTGTGCGTCTTGCGTGTGGTGCTGTTCGACAAGTTCCATCCAACTGTCTGGGGCCGTTTCTGTGTCATTCGCTTTGCCAAATGCTTGACTTTGGCGAAATACCTTGTTGATTCTACTCCCTGAAGCGGACGCCAATCGTTCATCGATTATTCCTGCCATCGTTTTTTAGGGACACTTGTGGCACTGCAGCCTTTCACGTCTGTGGAACAAAGAACGAATAACGGAAGCAGCAGTGGCTAATTTTATGATCAGTGCTTAAGGCATTCCTCTGTCGTTACACAAGTTTGCAAGATGATTTAAAAGTGATAAAGCCCCTTAAAGCTGACCATTTATAGCACATGTAACTGCCACGGTAAGCTTTGGACTTTGAACGTTCAGACGCCTTTAATGGCAGAATCGGTTACTCCACACGAAAACTTGTTTTTCTGTTTGCACAAAATTAAAAGATTGCAACTTTTTTGTTAGTTCAAATAAGCTTACCTGCTGATAAAACAAATCTAGAAAACCCAAATAAATACAAATGCAAAGTTGAATAGGATAACTTAATCTTAAATCAGATTGCACAGCTGATGAATGTGAATCGCATTGATTTAAACAGAATCTTAAATCAGATGTGTAGGCCTAACAGAAGCAAGCAAATGCTGATACGTAGGCCTATAGATTGTAGGAAATGAAGTCAAATTAAAAATGTCAAAAAAGATGTAGTAAAAAAAAAGTCAAATAAAATAAACATAACAAAAGTCAAAAAAACATTTTTGACGTCTTTTTTTTACTTTTATTCCATTGACTTTATTTTCCACAATCGGCTTACGTCTATAAATGAACAAACTAAGAATGACCTTTGTATCTTATAAAAATCTATAAAATTAAAGTGTCAAAGTTACACAAAAAAACTACAAAATACTTCATATACTATTTCATTGAAGTCTATAAAAAAGAGTGATGTCACAATTGACTTTTGCAAGGCTAGACTAGGCATCAACTAAGATATAATTAACTAGGTGTGACAAATTTGCCGAAGGGATTCTGCAACATTAGAACGGCACTTATATCACAATCAGGTTTGAGAAATCAATCAATCATGTTCTTACATACGTGACGTCTACTCATAAAAAAAAAAAAAGTTACGACCAACAATAAACACTAGAACGCACTAATAGCCATTTGATTATTTTATAACAAAATAAAATAAAATAAATTCAAAAAATCAATTGACGAGTTGGGTGGCGAAATGGCGTAAATTGACTTACATCATTATTCCTTAAAATGCATATATCGAATCGTTTTAGACCATTCTATAGCATAAAGACATTGGACTGCATATAATTTATACTTTCAAACTTTTAGGAGCAAAAAAATATGGAACGCGGCTATTGTAAATCTTTAATATTTTGTCATTTCTTCCTTTTTGTCGTTTCATTTCCTGGTTGCTTGTTTCCCTTCGAAAATAATGGAAAATATACTGATCTTTAGAGAAAATGTGTAAATGCATTTATAAATTACCACGATATTTGGAATAAACCTTTTTTTATTTAGCTTGTGACTTGAGATTTGTCAACTACAGTTAACAGATTTTTTGCAAAACCTGTTCATTTTCTTTCTATAAATATACAGTCAAAGGGAATTTTTTAATCTTAAATTTTGAAAGTACCAGAAATTTTTTCCCCTTTTCTCAAGACTACATTTTTTGAGTTACGACGTCATTCCACCCAACTCCTCAATTCACATTGATTATAAAAACAAACAGCAAAACTTTTTTAAAACAATCTAATACACCTTGTATTATACAGGGTGTGCCAAAAAGGTCTACATGTTGTCAAATTTTAACCACAGATAATATGCATTATGCACAAAGCAAAACGTCTATATTACAATTGTCATAAAATTGTTGGTAATATTTAACTCATGTTCTGACGACTTTAATAGCGTGGTCAAAATTTGACTAGACCTTTTAAGAACATTTTTTATATACAATTGCCATCAAAATGTTTGTTAAAGGTGTCTAACCTGATGTTTTAGACGACTCAGCAATATTTGTCAGCAATAAAAACAAATAAATAATAATAATAATAATAATAATAATAATAATAATAATAATAATAATAATAAAAGATAACGCTGTTTTGATAAATAGAACACCATAATTCAATGCGATTAATTGGATTGCAATGAAAATTAACAACAAACAATGAAAGTGTGAAAATTTCCATAAGATAGTGCTTAGTAGGAATCGAGGATTAACGGCTCCGCTAAGCTGGCGCAATAAACAACATGACGTCAATCCAAGCGGAGCTGGAATTCCCTTTAAAGTGCAGTGCACGATTCATGAAACATACTGTTTAGAGACGTTGAAGAGTAATGCACAAGATTAAACGATCAATGAACCGCACTGTGTTTATTTTGTTGAAGTCTGTGTTACATATCACTAAACATGTCTAAAAAAAAAAAGCACGTCAACAAACATTTCACAGTATATACCATGAAATCATTGTCTTTTCTTGTCCTTCTTATTATCTACGATTTCTAACGATTCCTGATATTGTTTGACTATTTCTTCCTGAACGGTGGATTTACATGGCAAGTATCTCGAATACTCCATCGTGAACTCTCCTTTTCCTTGAGTCGCCGAACGCAGTTCGGTCGCATATCCAAACATATTGTTCAGTGGAACCTTCAAGTTGAAAGAATCCAATTACGTACAACTTAATTGATAAAATTTGAAATTCAATATACAGACAGTTCCAGACTTATGTAATTAATGTGTTCCAACAACTCACTTTTTCCATGACAACAAAATTAATTTAGTTTAATTTAGTTTAAAAAATAATGTACAGTATACTACAATGTTTACAGCACTATATACTTTAAAATCTTGTATAATATCTGGTATACAAAGCTTTTTTTTGTTGCACAAATAGGTACTACTGTATTATATACAGGGTGTCCATCATGAGATGTCAACAATCACATACAGTTTGAAGGTAAACATCATACACAACCATAGCAAGATATGAAAATAATAAGGAACCTACCACCCTATTATCACTCAAAGTCATCATTTTGAAAAATAGCAGAGCAGTGCCACTGTGGCTCTGACATGCACTACAAAATTGCCACATAAAATTTTCGAATTTTTTGCTTCCGTTCCACCAAGCACCATTTGTATGACGTGATATGAAAGATAATGGGCATTCCAAACGTTGACATGAAAGACACCCTGTATTATCTAAGTGCTAACGTTTTAGGTGAGTTACGTTTTACATGTCGAGGATCGTCTGTAATCAAAGCTAGCTTACCTCCGCAAATGCTGTGAACCACCCTTCTCCGGCATCCGTTCCCATTATAACACCACCTCTTCTGTTGAGTTGTGCAATGATTTTTCCTTGGAATTCGGACGGTGTGTTCACTTCGACTAACATGATGGGCTCGAGGATTTGCCACAATCCCTCAGCATAAGCTGAAAATTATGGAACGGTATTGAAATCGGAGAGATAATTAACAACCAAAAATTAATGACGCCTTTTTAAAAATAACAGAGAAAACTAACAAAGTGAATCAGAAAAAAACATTACCTTGACGAACTGCACCCTGTGCAGCCAGAATGAAAGAGATTTCATTTGAATCGACCTCATGATTATCTCCTACACAAAACAATTAACCGTTAAATAAATGAATAGGATAATAATAAAGAAATAAATAAATAAATTGTAATAAGTGATAAATAAGACAATGAATAATCTACTAGATGAATGGCACTTACCGTCCATTATGCGAAACTTGACTCCGGCAATCTTATGACCAGATAAACAACCTTTTTCCGACATCATATTAAAGCCCTGTAAAACCCCGAAGATTCAGTTAGTCCATAATTGTGCATTACGATGCTATTACTTGAAAACGATAAACACAACAAAAATGTTTATAATTGAATGCTGAATTTTAGCGAAATGCTAACAATAAAATGCACATTACTAGACAGTAACTAAAATATTTTTTTCTTAACCAAAGTCACCATCATTTACATTATAAATGATGATGAGATATCTTTTAGGTTGTGGTAAGATATCAATATCGAAAAGTATTATTTAAATATCGATGACTCCCTGCATTTTATATACTATATTTTTAAATGACAAAAATTAATTTGCTTGCTTGTCATACCTTTATCAATGCAGGAATGAACTGCTTGGGAACATTGGTTCCCATGGTCTCGTCGGAAAATTCAATTTTTGTGTTCAATTGGGGTGGTAATGGCTGAAATCATTCAAAACATTGTTAAACAAAATTTATTATCTAAACCATTTAAAATGATGTTTTAATTGAAGAGTTGGGTAGAATAACGGCGTAACACAAAAAATGTAAATTTCGAAATCTTCTGACACCTTCAAATTTAAGATTAAATAAAAATTCTTGTCAACTTTATATTTATAGAAGGAAAACGAACAGGTTTTGCAAAGAAACCTTTTTATTTTAGTTGACAGGCCTCAAGTTACAGGCTAATTTATAAATGCAATTACCCCGTTATTCCAAATACTGTGCTAATTTATAAATGCCTTTACGCCTTTTTTTCCCCAAAGACCAGTATCTTTCCCCGTTGTTTTGGAAGGGAAGCAAGCAAGTGAAACAACCAGAAGTTAAGTGACAAAAAGAAAGAAATCACACAAAATTTTAGATTTACAATAATCGCATTCCAGAGACATGTTCCAAAAAGTCCAAAATTGTAAATTATAGGCAACCCAATGTCTTTATGCTTATAGACTCGTCTTAAAAAAAATACAATAAACGCATTTTAAGGAATAACAACATAAGTGGATTTATGCAGTTTTTCCACCCAACTCCTCAATTACTAAAACATTTACATATTGTAACTTGTGTGTTAAACAGCCACCACCGCCATAAAGCTAACCTAAACTAATGAGCATAGACACCAGTTTAGGTTAGTTTAAAAAAACACGATTTATTATTAATTTGATAAATTATTAACTAACCTAAATTGGTGTCTATGTCCATAAACATAACACTGATTGCATATAGCTTTCACAACGCTGGTGGCTGCTCAACACATAATTGCCTGAACATTTGTTCCTATTCAATATTTTAAAATTGCATATGCTGAAAATAAAAATATTCACCTCCATAATGCCAATGACTCGTGCAAATTGTCCAGATCCTCCGTGCTGCTTCTTATGTAAATAATCGAATTCAAAAGGCCTCACCAATGTTTCTCTAAAAGCGACTTTGGGTTTACCAAGAACAACTTCGCAGTTGTATTCTCTTTCCATCCGCTGACTGTAAATTTCCAGGTGCAATTCACCCATACCAGCGCATACAGTCTTGAAAATAAAAGTAAAACCAACTTAGTGAATCATTTCCGCAAAGCGTCATCATAATTTTCCCTGCAATCCCTGATGTTATTGAACCTCCTAAACAATGTTTTGCTAGGAAAGTAACAAGATAACAAGACATCACTGTAACTTTACAACATTTGAATATACAAGTACATTAAAAATTAAAATGCTCTTAAAATTAAAAATGCTCTTTGAGCATACTGGCATATAGCGTCCACCATATTGGTTTTGAATTTAACAGCATATAAACAGTGACACTTGTGAGACTAAGACAGATCCATGGACACTTCATTCATCAAAATCCATTGAGCCATTAACGAGGGTCTAAAGATTACTAAATATATGGCGTGTAGCGTCCGCCATATTGGTGTTTCTTCATTGACGCCATTTAGTCAGTGTCACTCGATAGACTAATTCGAATCCATAAACACCTCATTCAACTAGTCGTCTTGTTTTTGTATGTAGAAACTCACAACTCACCCACTCAAAACAAAAGTGACGCTAATATAAAGAGTATAAAAATGGAGTCAAGATTCTAAATATTTTTTAAGAAATTATAAATACAAAGAAAATGGGATCTAGTTTTGTATTTTGGGAACATTCAAGAACCCCCTTCAAAAAATATCAAACCCTTACTTCTTTGTTATCAGTGTCCCACTTCACATGATAAGACGGATCTTCACGAGTGAACCTTTTTACCGCCTTTGCAAACTGATCGTTATCTTTTACGAGTTTCGGTCGTATGGACATCGATATAACTGGTTCAGGAACAAACATAGGTTCCTAGACATTACATAAACAAATATATATATAAGCACTCAATAATAAGTACTCTTTTATATTAATAAAATAATAAGTATTTCGTTATCAGATATGAAATGCATGTGTTGCCAACAAAAAAATCAAACGCTATTCAACTTACCATAGACAAGTTCAGTTTTGATTGGGAAACAAATGTGTCTCCACTTGCACAATCTACTCCAAAGAGTGCGCAGATGTCTCCAGCGAACACTTCGGGAACTTCTTCCATGTTGGCAGCGTGTAGCCTCACTAATCGATTGATTCGTACCTTTTTACCTGTACGAGTGTTGTAGAGATTATCACCCTTCTTCAGATGGCCTTGGTACACTCGCACGTACGTCAGCTGACCATATCTTCCAGCCTACCACAATAATTTCAAATGTACTATTTCAGTCGTTCTTGCAAGCAATGTATAGCATCCAGACATCATTATAGAATACCGCCGAACCACTTTTGGCGATGTATAAAATAACATCTTGTGTCTAAATATAACCCTAAAACTAAATTTCTTGCTTAACGTAACTGTTGCAATTTCATATATTGCCCAGTTCTAGAATCCTATAGATCGACGTTAACACACACATACTACTGAAAAAATTTTAAATAAAAATGAGACTTACTTCCAACTTGAAAGCTAGCCCGACAAATATATTCGAATTATCGCGAGCAGGATTCAACAATATTTTTTCTGGTTCCTGTCTGTACCAAAGAAATAAAATGTAAACACCGTAGTCATATAAATCCACAGTAATAAGAAATGCAAAAAAAAATTCAAAACAATTTCATCGTACTCTTCAATTTCCTTGAAAGCGAAATTCGAAACCTCCGAAGGATTCGGTAAATATTGTAAAACAGCATCGAGCAAAGGCTGAATTCCTTTATTTTTCAATGCTGTACCAAGAAAAACGGGTGTGAACTGTCGTTTTAAACAAGCTCGTCTGATTCCTTGCTGTTAACAACAATAATAAATATATTTAAAAAGCCAATCTCATTATGTTTATCAGGGTAGGAAATTCACATATTGAATTAAAAATGTTTCAAAATATTCAATTGTCAATTCCAATACACAGTGCGTTTCTAAAAATTCTAGTCGACTCTAAATCACACATGATATACAAAAAATAAGTCCATACAAACAACAAAAAGTCCATATAAACAAGGGTCCATAAATGTATACTCATTTGTATACATAAAGCGAGTAAAGATTATGTAATTATTTGACTTCACCCTGTGTTATTCCGGAAGCAAAGCATTTTTGGACCCATGTTTTATAAGGGTTGTGTTGATGTAAATGTGGTTAAAATTTGACTAGACCTTTTAAGCACACCCTTATATTAAATTTCATTTGAATAAAGACCGCATTGGTTTGAAAATGAAACTAAAATGTACAATTCTATTTGAAAATCAATGTAATCAAACAAAATCTGTTAGTGATAAAATGCAACCCTGTTTAAAAAGAAAGTTAGTGCATACTTACTATGATATCTTCAGTTGTAGGTTTTTGTTCGTTTAAAAACATGTCTCCCAAAATTTCATCACCGTTAGACACGTGTTCTACAAGTAATGTATTTTTTTAAAAAAGCACGTATTAAAATAACAAAACAAATCACATATTATGCAAATTATGATCACATTCACTGAGTCTTGAATAATGTTTACTACGCACCGATTAGTTCTTGTCGCCTATCTTCCATTTCAGATCGCATGTTCGTTGGTACTTCGTCTTCCCTAATTGTTTCACTAAATTCAATGTCGGAATGTTATATTACTTTATGTACTTAATAATAGCACTAACAGGAAAATATAACACACAAAAAAAAATACAATACCCCCACTTTCCATCGTAATATATAGCTTTCCTATGAAGCAGATCCACTACTCCTTCATGATTGCTTTCTAAACCAATAGGTATTTGTAATAAACCAGCATTATGGTTTAATTTATTCCTATAAAAAAAAAAAGATCACATAATAAACTTCAAAACTCAACCATTATATATATATATTTAAAAATACTCAATTTTTGACATGAAGATTTTTAGACTCAAAATATTTGCCGCACTGTATTGTGCTGACAATTACGGAAATACTGAGTAAAACATCTAGTCAAATTTTAACCACAGATGCTATACACATCAAAACAAAGCAAAACGTCCATATAAACACGGGTAACGCAATACAGAGACTACTTATTGCATACCTATAATAATTGTGAAACAGCAGGCCTACGGATTTATGCGATTTCACCATTATCTAAAAGAAGCATTTTTGATCCCACGTTTATATGGGTTGTTTGCTTTTTATGATACATATTATCTGTAACTGAAACTTGATTAGACATATTCAGCAACACTCCGTATAATATAAGGTGTCATTCGCAGTTGCACACATTGTTTTGCTTTCATGTACCTTAACATGGAGAAAACTCTGTACGGATTAGCGTTCATTCGGTCTAATTTGTTAATGAATGCAATACACGGAACGTTGTATCGTTTCATTTGTCGGTTCACCGTCAGGGTTTGACTTTGTACTCCACCAACAGCGCACAGTACTAAAACCGCACCATCCAACACACGCAAGGCTCGTTCCACTTCCACTGTGAAATCCACGTGTCCTGCAAATCATGAAATATTTCATCAATACCCACTTCATTTGTTGAAATGCAATTTGCTTCAAATACAAGGGATATTCATAATTTCGTGGAGTAGTAAAATTTTTGCAATGTGTCACAAAATTATGAATAACCCTATATAATGCTAAACTAGTAACCTGGTGTGTCTATGATGTTGATGTTATGGTTTTTCCATTTGGTATATGTTGCAGCTGATTGAATAGTTATCCCTCTTTGGCGTTCCAGCTCCATGAAATCCATCGTCGCACCAACTTGATCTTTGCCCCTAACCTACGCAACGTATACTTGAAAATTAGTTTGCTTGATAATTAGACTATTGAAACGTTAGACGTTTTTGATCGATAAAACAGGAAACACGTGCCTCGTGGATCTCTTGAATTCGGCCCGTATAAAACAATATCCTTTCCGTCAAAGTCGTTTTACCCGAATCGATATGAGCTGATATACCAATGTTACGTATACGTTCCACAGGAATAGTTGGTTTTTTCTGTAACATAATTTATTTATATTAATTTTATTATTATGTATATCACAGTAGGGAATTTTGAAATTGATGTATATAGTCTATAAATTATAATTGGGTATTGCAAACATGAAATATTGTTATAAAGAAAAACATCTCTCACATCTGAACCATCTGTAGAATATCGAATACTGCTGAGCACCTGATAATAAAATACATCATTTTAATATGTGATATCAACAGAATTTTAAATATACAGAATATTGACCATAGTAAGCAACTCACGTGTTTTACAGATGAGCTCCTTTGGAACCATCGCAACTTTTCTTGAACCAAATAGTTACACCAAACCTTTGATTTCCAGCTCAGATTCATCACGAAGGATTCGTGTTATCACAACAAAATGATGTAAAATATCAAAATAAAATCAGTTAATATGAAACGGCATTCTTGCTAAAATATACAGTATAAAACATTCAGTGATGTAATATTAGAACCCGGTGTTTTGATGTCCTGTTTTATAGTGACACCTAGTGACAAAAACATAAAATTAAATTTCATCAAACGTTTTAAGTTGTTTGTGAATAATTTTGTACAAAGTAGTAGTTTGGTATAGTTAAATTTAAATTAGATTTTTGTATTTCATTTTATAGTTAATTCTTTAGTTTACTTGGTTTTTTAAATAGTTTGTAGTTTAAACATTTACTTTCGTTAATATTTAATTTTGTTTTGAGGGTATATTGCAATTTGACATGAAATACATTTGGTCTCGTTCACTTTTAACTAAAGTTTGGCTTTATTAATAAAAATATTGGTACTTTCTGGTTAGAGCGGAGCCAGTCTGATGTTGCTATTTGCTTGTACTTGGTTATGGGTTTATTTTGCAAGTTAGGTTAAGAAAATCAAAGAAACGTATTAAATGTATGATATTGTGTTGTTTTCCTAACTTAACCTGCAAAATAAACCCATAACCAAATACAAGCAAATAGCTGACTCCGCTCTAACCGGAAAGTACCAAAATATTTTTTGGTTTTCAATAATCCAATAGTTTTTAATCAATGCAAATACTGGAAATCCCTGATCAATGTCATTTCAGATATGCAATAAAAAATTCTTGTATGACCTACACCTAGAAGAAGCCTTAGATGCTCGTCATATGAAAAAATATTTCGCTATTGTGCGATCAAAAAAAAAAAAAATCTTGCTATTTTTTTTTGTTATATGCAAAAGAAATTCTGTATGCAACAAAAGAGATCCTCCTGGGTGATTGTTATATGCAGAAAAATTTCAATATTATGCAATTCTGTACAGTGGTACATAATATGTACTACATATGTTTTCAGGAACAAAATGACATCACTGGGTTATTCCTTAGCTATTGTATACTCATCAGTAGCGTAGCTAGAGGGGGAGCAAGGGGAGCGGTCGCTCCCCCTAGTAAGTTTTTCAAAAAATTGGCGCCTTTTTGTTGGTCACATTTTTTTTCGTTTTTTTTTTCTTTTTTCTTCTGTCCTTCTGGCCTTGAAGGAGAAAACTTCAAGAAATTTACATGGAACTTCCT